>PVJA010001374.1:95142-128895 GCA_004027025.1 Myocastor coypus | reverse complement strand
ATTTGCATTTCACGAACAGCTAGCGATGGGGAGCATTTCTTCATGTATTTGTAGGCTTGCTGTATTTCTTTCTCTGAGAAGTGAGTGTTCATCTCAGATGCCCATTTCTGGATTGGGTCTTTGAATTTTGGGACCCTAATGGTTTTTAGTTCTTTGTATATTCTAGATAGAAGACCTTTGTCTGAGTACTTGTTAGTTAAAATCTTTTTGAAATTTGTGGGTCGTCTTTTCACTTTGTTAGTGATTTCCTTTGACATGCAGAAACTTCTTAGCCGGAGGAGGTCCCAATTGTTGATGCTTTCAAGTGTTAACCATGCAATTTGATTTCCATCCATGAACTCTTTGCCTACTCCGATGTCTTCAAGATTTCCTCCCACTTTCTCTTCCAGGAGATTTAATGTTTCACTTTTATTATTTAGATCTTTAATCCATTTCGACTTTATTTTCATGCATGGTGATAGACTAGGGTCAAGATTTAGTTTTCGCCATATAGAGAGCCAATTTTTCCAGCACCATTTGTTAAAGAGGCTGTCTTTCTTCCAGTACACATGTTTGGCCCCTTTGTCAAAAATAAGGTGGCTGAGTGTGTTTGTTTTTTTTTCTGCGTCCTCTAGTCTATTCCATTGATCTTCAGGTCTATTCTTTTGCCAATACCATGCTGATTTTATTACTGTACTTTTGTAGTATAACTTCAGGTCAGGAATTGTAATGCCTCCTGCCGTACCTTTTTTGCCGAGAATTGTCTTTGCAATTCTGGGTCATTTTTGGTTCCAAATAAATTTTTGGAATGACTTTTCCAGCTCTGTGAGTTATGTCGGTGGTATTTGGATAAGAATTGCATTAAATCTGTACAACAATTTATGGAGTATGGCCATCTTCACAATGTTGGTTCTTCCTATCCAGGAGGAGCCACTAACTTTCCATTTTCTGAGATCTTCTAAGATCTCTTTTTTTCAGAGTATTATAGTTTTCATTGAAAAGGTGTTTTACTTCCTTAGTTAGGTTGATTCCAAAGTATTTCATTTTCTTCGATGTTATCTTAAAAGGTACTGTTTCTCTAATTTGTCTCTCAGTGTGTTTGTTATCTATGTAGAGGAATGCCACTGACTTTTGTGTGTAGACTTTGTAATCTGCTATGTTACTGAATTTGTGTATTAATTTCGGTAGCTTTTTGGTAGAGTTCTTTGGGTCTTCTAAGTAGATTATCATGTCACCTACAAATAGTGAAAGTTTTACTTCTTCTTTACCTATTTTTATTCCTTTTATTCCTCTTTCTTTTCTAATAGCTGTAGCTAGTGACTCCAGAACTATATTGAATAGAAGTGGCGATACGGGACATCCTTGTCTTGTACCAGATTTGAGAGTAAAAGACTTCAGTTTTTCCCCATTTAGAATTATGCTAGCTGTTGGATTGTTGTGGATGGCTTTTATCAGGTTTAGGTAGAGGCCCTCTGTTCCAATTTTCTGTAGGACTTTGAACATGAATGAGTGTTGCACTTTGTCAAAGGCCTTTTCGGCATCAATTGAGACGATCATGTTAATTTTGGTCTTGGTTCTGTTGATATAGTGTATTGCATTTATAGATTTGCGTATATTGAACCATCCTTGCATCCCTGGGATGAATCCTACCTGGTCATGTTGTATAATCTTCTTGATGATTTGTTGTATTGTAATGGCTAGGATTTTATTGAGAATTTTTGTGTCAATGTTCATGAGAGAGATTCGCCTGTAGTTTTCTTTTATAGTTATATCTCTTTCTGGTTTTGGTATCAGTGTGATACTTGCCTCTAGGAATGATTTTGGAAGGATTGCTTCTTTTTCAATCTCATTGAAGAGTTTGAGCAGTATTGGGGTTATGACTTCTCTAAATTTCTTGTAGAATTCAGCGGTGAATCCATCGGGTCCCGGATTTTCTTTGTCGGTAGGCTTTTTATTACATTTTGTATTTCATTGGCTGTTATTGGGTTATTGAGAATTTTAATATCTTTTTGATTCAGTTTTGGTAATTTGTACCTTTCTAGGAATCTGTCCATTTCATCTGTGGCTTCAATTCTGTGAGAGTAGAGATTCTTAAAGTAACTATTTATGATTCTCTCTATCTCTGCTGGGTCTGTAGTAATTTCACCCTTTTCATTCCTTATTGCTTGAATTTGAGTCCTTTCTTTCCTCTTTTTGATGAGGTTAGCTAGGGGCTTATCAATCTTATTTAATCTTTCGAAGAACCAGCTTTTGGATTCATTAATTCTTTGTATTGTGTTCTTTCTCTCAATTGAATTGATTTCTGTTCTAGTCTTTATAATTTCTTCCCACCTTCGGGCTTTTGATTTCGTTTGTTCTTCCACTTCTGGTTGGTTTAAGTGTTGTGTAAGATTGTTTATTTTTTCCCGTTGTGTTTTCTGAATGTGTGAGTTCAGAGCTATGAATTTCCCTCTTAGAACTGCTTTCATTGCATCCCACATATTCCGGTAGATTGTGTTTGAATTTTCATTAAATTGTAGATACTGTTTTATTTCTTCTTTAATTTCATCTGTGACCCATTGGTTGTGGAGAAGAATGCTGTTTAGTTTCCATGTATTCCTGGAATTCCTATGGTTCCTTTCGTCATTTATTTCCAATTTGATTGCACTGTGGTCAGATAATATGCATGGGATAATTTCTGTTTTCTTGCATCTACCTAACCATGATCTATGGACTAATATGTGATCTATTTTAGAAAATCTCCCATGTGCAGCTGAGAAGAATGTGTATTTTGAGGTGGTTGGATGGAACACTCTGTATATGTCCACTAAGTCCCATTGTTTGAAGTTTTGATTCAGTTCTGCCACTTCTTTGCCGATTTTTTGTTTGCTTGACCGATCTTTTTCGGATAAGGACATGTAGAGGTCTCCTGTTAAGATTGTAGTATTAGATATAAGATTTTTCAGGTCCATTAAGGTTTGTTTTGTATAGCTTGCTGCTCCCATATTGGGTGCATACATATTTATGAGTGTTACCTCTTCATCATGAATTTTTCCCCTAACCCGTATTTAGTGGCCTTCTCTATTTCATTTGGTCAGGCTTGGTTTGAAGTTTAGACTGTCTGCAAAGAGGATTGGTACCCCTGCTTTTTTTTGAGGTGCTGGAGCATGTAGTATTGTTTTTCAACCTTTCACTTTAAACCCGTGATTTTCTTTACCGGTTAAATGTGTTTCTTGTATGCAGCATATTGTTGGGCTCTGTTTCCTTATCCACTCTGCAAGTCTACTTCTTTTGATTGGAGAACTGAGTCCATTTACATTGATGGTTATAATTGAAATGTATTGACTTATGGCTGACATGACTCTTATTCGCTAGTGTTTACCAATTTTTCCTCCTATTTTTAGTTGCCTACTGTATTTGGTGAGATCTTTCCGTTCTCATTTGTTGGATTTGGGTCATTTTGGTCCCTTTGTAAAATATTTGTCAGAATATTATGTAGCACTGGATTTGATGTCATGAAATTCTTTAGTTGTTCTTTGTTATGGAAATATTTCACTTCTCCCTCATACTTGAAGGAGAGTTTTGCCGGCTACAATAGTCTGGGCTGAAATTTGTTTTCATGGAGGACTTGAAGCACTCTGCTACATGCTCTTCTTGACTTCATGGTTTGTGAAGAGAAATCCGCTGTTATTCTGATGGGTTTTCCTTTAAATGTGATCTGTTTCTTTTCTCTAGCAGCTTTTAGTATATTATTCTTCAGCTGAATTTCTGGTGTCTTGACTATTATATGTCTTGGCGTGTTTTTAGTTGGGTTGATGTTATTTGGGGTTCTGTAGGCTTCAGTTACCTGAATGTCTGATTGTTTTCTCAAATTTGGGATGTATTCTGCTATTACTTCTGCCCATATTCTTTTTCTATCATTTGCATTGACTCCTTCTTTCTCATTGATTCCCATTATTCTCACGTTGTTCATTTTTGCATCCTCTTGCAGATGTTGAATTATTTTTTCCTGCATTCTGGTTGTTTTTAAAAGATCCTTTCTTACTCTTTGGCTGTCTGCAACTGTGTCTTCAAGGTTGGAAACTCTATCTTCGTTTTCGTTCATTCGGCTCTGCCAACTTGTGATCGAGGTTTTATTTTCTTGTATATCTCTTTGAAACTGTTTCATACGATCTATGTCTTTCCTATATTGCTCCGTGAGGGAGTCCATCATTTTTCTATTCTCCTCTAATTTTTTGTCGATGTCTTCTTTAATAGTATTGAAGTCTGTCATTATGGTTATCCTTTCTCTCTCTAATACAGAGATTATTTCTGTTCTGTTCTCCTTTGTACTTTTGTGTAGTTGTTCCCCTACTTGGGATGCTATTGATTTAGGCATGTCTTTGTGAACATTAGATATTATTTCTGCTCTGATGTCCTTCATACGTTTCTCCAGCCGTTTTTCCACTTCATGTATTTCTTTTTTTACTTCAGATGTTATCTCTGATCTCAGTTGCTCTATAAGTTTCTGCACTTGTGTGTCTGCCTCAGATGCTACCAATTCAGAGGTTTCATCTGTATAATTCTAATTTTCTTCCATTTTCTTTATTTGGTTTGGGTGCACATGGGTCCTGAGATTGCCTCCTACTCCTTGTTGTTATCATTTTGTATGGAAGCGACCTCTGCACTTTGGTGGCGTTATGCTGTGTCTATGGGCGTTTGGTCTGGAGACTCCAAGCTGGTTCCTCTACAGAGGTTCCTGACTTTGTGTTGGAGCTCTGGCTGCTAGCTTTTTTGAATCCCGGTGGATGTGGTCTGTTGGTGGAGGTGGAGCTTTGGGATTGAGTAATCCTGGTAGGCTCGTGGACCAGAACGGTTGCCAAACGAGATATTTGATTGATTCGGTGCTGGAGCTTGGGCCGCGGCTGGCGCGCGGGCTTGGCTCCCAGCGGTGCGGTTTGGATCTGGGCTGGAACAGGAAGTTCTTTTTTTTTTTTCTTGATGTCAATATTTAGTTTTCCAATATCTTTAATATATCACTACATTGGGGCCTGGCGGGATGGCCCAGTGGTCTAAAGCACCTGCTTGGGAAAGCTTGGGCGCCTTCAGGGACCGTGGTTCGATCCCCAGCCCCACATGCTGCGCCAGCCCTGCCCTCGGCGTGGGCTGCGCCGGCCATGAAAATGAGTGCATAAACAAACAAAGGTTCTGAAACAAGAAAAATATATAAATAAAATAAAATAAAATAAAAAACAAAAAAAAAAAAAAAAAAAAAAAAAAAAAAAAAAAAAAAAAAAAAAAAAAAAAAAGGAAAGCTTAGGCGGCTGCAGGGACCTCGGTTCGATCCCCGGCACCACATGCTGCGCCAGCCCTGCCCTCAGGGCAGGCTGAGCCGGCCATAAATATCGATATCGATATCTATATCTATATCTATATCTATATCTATCACTACATTACTGTATCACTACCATATGAGGCAAAGATGGAGTATTGTATGTAAAATGGTTTATTACTTTTATATTTATATATTTGCTTATGACAAGTGATTATTGTAAGAATATGTCATTAATAACTGTTCCAATATATTAAAATGATAACTGAAATAGTAAATTATAAATACTACCTGTCCCCTTCTCCAAATGGATGAGAAAAAGTACAAGCTGATCTGGTAGAGTGGATATGTGAGGAAGTCACCATGTCTTTACAATACCTGTTTACCTAAGTAGGTCCCAATGAAATAGGTTAGCTCAACCTTAGTGCCATCTGAGAAATGATGTGGGTCCCATATCCTGGAGACCTGAGTTTCCTTACTCGTTGTGTTAACCAGAACAGGTGCCTTTTCTCATCTACAAATAGTTACTACTCATGGCTATTAAGACCCCTTTTAGACACAAGTATTTTTTACATAATAATTCATCTTCCCATTTATTTATTTTTCTTTTACCAAATGGAAAATCAATTCCAGGCTTCCCATTTTAAGGGTTCCTTAGGTTAATCTTCCCACCACTGTGCTGAAATCTCCAAAAAAAATGTGGTATATAGAAAAAAAAGGCTGGAGCCCTAGTCTGTGATGACATTTTAGTTTTGCTTCCTATACTGTGTTTTATTTCTAGTAACTCATTTCCTTTACAAAGAAATGTTCATTTTGATAACAAGGTAATAGAAATGTCATATGGTATCTGCCCTATGGTTACGTCTTGGTGCCCTGTATTTCAGTATTTATTTTGAGGATTTTTTATTATTTTCATCTTTTGTAAATCACACAATATAATATGTGCTTTCATTGAAAATGTATCACTGTTCTGATGACTAATTTGAAAATGTAGTTTTCAAGGTATGAGTAAAGAACATGAATTTAGTTATATAGAATATTATTTTTAGGTAATCATAACACTAAGGAGGCTGCAGCTAGAGGATTGCTAGTTTGAATGCAAGGTGAACAAATTAGAAGAGCAATGTCATTAAAAATGCAAGGGAGATTTCAGGGTTGTAATTCAGTGTACAAACCTTGTATCATACATCTAGTACCAAAACCAATCAATAATTCAATCAATCAATGCTGAAATAGAAAAAAATAGAACACTGTTCAAGATAGTTTATAATTAGCCATATTTAATATAGATTGTTTTTGTTTTCAATGGCTATAATTTAAAGAAAAATGAACATATATATTTGCACAAAATATATCACTTAACTTAGAACAATTTTTTCATTTATCATGTAGTGAAGTTTGGGATATGGCCAAGCTGTATTTTATGAAGATATTTGTAGTTCTCCTTTGATAGAATCTATCCTCACAACAGTCACAATTTTTGCTTGTTTGAAAAATGATTTCTGCAATTTTTCTATGTATATTGGATTTTCTTGTGTTATGCTGACCTTTCTATGTTTTTCAAAGCTATATGTAAAAATTAAATTAAAACAAAATATTTCATTCTATTAAATGAAACTGCTAAGAACTGATCTATTGAAGTCTGAATGAACAGCTCTTTTTTCTGATATTAATCTAGACACTGAAGGTTTGTTCTCTATAGAATCATAAAAGTGGAGACAGAAAATTACCCAGATTTTTTCAGCACTTGAGCTGAAATCGCTGTTGGAAGCTTCATGTGAGAGACTTGTGGAGATAAGAACACTGCTGAATTCATTTAGGTTTAGCCTGTTTTCTTGGCTTTCTGTGACTTTATACATTCTCAGGTAAAAGAGGAAAAACATTTAGATTTTGTTTTTCTGTAACTGAAAACCTTACGGATGGCAGATCATTCATTCTTTTCTTCTGGGTTTGTTGAAGCATCCAATGATGTAGTAGGTTGTTCTTACAGATATGATCTACTATGACTGTTTCTAAAAGCAACAAGTGATTAGGAAAGAGAGAGCAGAATTGAAGTTGGCCAGGCCAAGGAAATGAGGACAGTGTGCAGGTCTCTTGGGTTGATGAAATCATGTATGTGGAGGTGGGCAGATGACGGACTGTGTGTTTTTCAGGCTCGAAGTTTTTGATTAGTAGATTGTAGTCTTTGAGTTTATTGTATAGGAGGGATCGAGCTTGCTGGGATGAGGTAGGATTAGTTTGCTTAATTATTCAGAGATTGATTTCTGCAGGTTTTCATCAAAGAGATAGAGAAATTTGGAATTGATTCTTATAGCCATAAAAATGCAGCGCAATGTTTTATGTGGAAAGTGACATGAACAGACTTCCATTTATAAATTGGAATTTGAAGCTATTAAAACTATTATGTGTTAGAACCTCTCAAGGTCAGAGGATAACAATTGACTCACACATTCGCACTCCAGATCAGTCATGTATGGTTTTGCACTGCCATATTTCCTAACTTTTTTTTCCTTCCTCTCTCTTCATTGTTTAATCCTAAAATTCTTGCTTTCCTGTTAATTGTGTTACACTTTTCAGTTTTTATTTCTCCTTTTGAGTTCTTAAACTACATAGACTATATGATATTTACACATATGGCTATGGTTTATTTCACTTATAAGTATATCTTGAAGTTGTATCCACTTATATATGAAGGCTTTGAGATTATTATTATTATTCATTATTATTATTAATTTTGAAGTACTGGGGATTGAATTCAGGACCTTGTGCCTGCCAGGCAAGTGCTTATTCTACTGAGCTATCTCTCTCCATCCCCTCAAGCTTACTATTTTTTATAGCTGAATAATATTCCATTTTATAAAACCACCACATCTTTTTCATTCATACCTTAGGTGATGGGTATTTTGGTTTTTTCCAAGATTTGGCTATCACAAATTGTGCTGCTACAAACAGAAGAACGGAAAATATCACATTATAGTTAATCCATCTTCTAAATTTATATAACAAAGTAGTTATGTTATAAGGGCTTAGTCTGAGATTGACTTCACTACAAGTATTTGGGAAGAACATGTAATTTAGTCTATAACAATACCTATAATAGCTTACCACCACCTTAAAAGTACGTTGGTGTTTCTTTATAAATTTTCTCTTTTTTACTTCATCCAGTAATTAATGTATGCCTATCTTTCATACATAATGTCTTTCTCTAGTGTGCTCATATCCTTTTCCCCCAACTCTCCAGATCCTTCCTAACTGGCTCTATAAGTCATCCTAAGATTTTTTTAGATTAAAATTTCTTCTTGTATATGAAATTTGTAGACAAATTTCCATTTAATTTTGTGTTTTTTATATTGATTTATAAGTATTCCGTATATTTCTGATATCTTTTCATCTAGAGTGCAGTCAAAAATGGTAATAACACATTATGTGCATCTAATATCTTCACACAACTTGGACATATTAGATACATTAGTGTTGCATGAATATCATATTCTGGAATCTTCCTATTTGACTGAATTTCTGGTGTGTTAAATACAGAGTGCTGTGATTCCTTGATGCTATGTTATTCAGTGCTCTAGAATAGCCTTGCACATTCTGAGCCTTGACATTCTCTCTATTACTTTATGTACTTCTACAGTTCCAGAATGTATTGTCCTTGAAAATGTGTATTGTGGCTCATGGTTTCACCCCTGGTCAGCTCGTCTCCACCCTCAAACCCAGGCTAAGCCTATGGAAAGAGATAAATGTCTGGCAGATCACTGTAGTAGTTCAGAGCTGTTCCCTGTCACAGGGATATAGAAGTAGGGAATACAGGAAGCGCATGCAGTAGTGGGTTTTCTCCTCTTTTTGCTTTTTGGTTTTTACCAATACAGGCTTCCACTGTATTGAATGATGTCATTCATTCAAGTCTCCCTCTGGTGACTCTACCACATGCCAACAGTCATAGCCATAGCACACTTTGCTTATTTCCTAGGCATTCTCAGTCTGATTGTTCAGCTGACATTGAGATTAACCATCACATATAACTTTCTAAGCTTGAGATGCAATTTCATGGATTGTTGGACTTGATTTTACTCATATGTCTGGTTAGTGTTCTTATAATACTTGTAGTCTCTTTATGTGCTTTTTAAACAGGTGATAATACTCAATAAAGAAATCTATTTTTCTTCAAATCTTTCAATGTATCTACACTCTCTGTGATAGTCCTGAAAGTTACACAGTATTAACACTGTGTGCTGGTAGGTTTGAATATCTGTATTTAACTCAATCATCGAAGTTTGTTTTACAGAATTTATCTAACAATATTTAGAAATTAATTGTTCCCTGAGCTAAGTACTCCATAACTCCAGCTATTTCTCCCATAGAAATCATGTGCTTTGGCTCCTTCATCATGGGATGAAACAGTGGATGTCACAATGGGCAAAGGGCCTCACTAGTTCTTGGTCCTGTGTTGTTTATTCATTTTTCCATACTCACTCAAAGAGAGAAAAACAGCACCCAATGTCAAAAGCTCCCACCGCTCCAGCTTTTACTGTCCCAACATATGTCCCAAGTTTAAAAAGCTATAAAACGTTTCTGCTTATAGTCATTAGCTTACATAGCTGAAGTCGGTCACCTGTAGAGGTCAGTTTTCTCCATTCTCCCGGAGCTGTCTATAGCCAATGTTCATTTATCACTGAAGGAAAAATGAACGGGGAAGCTGCCAATTTAACTCTAAAGTTACATCACAGTAAGAGAAGACTCTCACCACTTTCTTTAGGAACAGCATCCCAGTCAGGTTGCATAAATAATAAAATTATGAGATCTTAGCAAGTTAAGTGGCAGCATTACCCATCTAGAAATCAAAAATAGGTTAAGTAGTCTCAAAAAGGTTCTGTCCACAAGATGATAAGAATAATTGGAAGAACTACTTAGGTAATTTAAGGATAACTCTGCAGAATGTTTCTTACTTGTCTATAAAGGCTAGAAGTAAAATAAAAGTGCAAGTTGATGATCTTTGAGTTTCATACTGGGTTACATAACCTTGAAATAACTTTTACTGAACTAATAATATCATGCTAGTCAGCTCACAGTGAACAAATACACAAAAATACAAGCCCTTTATTATCTCCTTTATCTCACTCTTTAATTTCTACACTTGTTTAATTTTATCTCAGACACACACATTGCTAGCACAATTTGCATTTTAGGTCATTTCAAAGAGAGATATATAATTATAAGCAAGTACATTTCTATTCTCCAGGGTTCTATATTTGGTAAAATTGTTAAAGTTGTGTTAAATATATATAAATTGCAAAACCTGAGTATGAAAGGGAGCATCAAAACTTACTTGTGAAAACTGCATGCAGTTGCTTTCCCTAAGTCTGTTATAGCACAACATGATTTTGGACAGAAAAGGGGAAATGTGGCAATATTTACTCAGACTTATCTGTCACTTTCATTTTCCAGTGAGTGCTGTGGGCTGAAAATGATGACTAATCAAAGCATTTATGTCTTCTTTGAATAAAAATTTACAGACATTGTGCACTTTTGGTTCTAACAGTTGGGAAGACCTCTGTCCAAAGAGGTCTTGTGCTCAATTTTTGCTTCTTGCCTGTCTAATTAATTCTAATTGTTTCCCAATCAGCAAAGGCTATGTTCTTGAAGTGAGAGTTGATGGACAACATTACGTAGCATATTGAAGACCACTTTCAAATACGATGATCTGATGAAATACATAGTTAATTTCTTACTAAATTAGTAATCTTACACATTGTTAGAGAACATTTCAGGATATTCATGAACTTGAATTTAAGAACATTTGGTGTAGTGGTCCTTTTGATTACATGTCTTTTTTTTTTATCTTCAGGTTTTTTAGCTGGTTTAGAATGTAGTGCTGAACTTGGAAGATAACTTTCCATATAAGTGTGTGATAAAATTTATTACAATTTATATGATTTATTAAAGTGAGTTGCGTCTGAACTAAATGTATTATTAAGTAGTTAAAGAGTTCATGGCATGTCCTTAGCACACTGTGGGTGCCTTCAGCAGCTTATTCGTTCAATAAATATGTATTTAATAAAAAATTTATATATATATATATATTTATTTATTTATTTATACAGTGTAAGTAACTAGTTTTTATGTAGGATTGTTATTTGTGCTTCAGTGCAAGTAACTTTTTCTTTGTACATAATAAAATACCTTTTTTGTTACCCTGAGAATGCTAAACAGACTGTGATTCCTAGAATATATTCATTGTAGCAAACAGTCATATTTGTATTTCAAGGTTTAAAGAATATATGCCATGGAAATTCACATAATTTCTTATTGTGCATGTCTGGTTTTGGCTTTATGAAATTTATTGCAGAATAAAGATCTTAAATTTTAATTTATCTAAGTGTTCAGCCAGGTTTACAAGAAAATGATATTATAGAAAGAGTTTGATGTCACATCTCCCTTATACTAGGAACTGTTTTCCTTTCACATAGCATTTTAATATTTGTCAAATCGGAGTGAGGACTGCAGGGATAACCTAGTGTAATTTCTCTCATGACTATTGTACTGTGGAAAACATCATAAAATGCTGCTAGTTTCTCTCTCCTTAGTACTAGTTTGCCCATAGATTTGTCCTTTGTTGATAAGGAGTAAATTCTCAGTACAAAAATGGGGAGGCAGTGCCCAAGACCTATTTCTTTGCAGT
The DNA here is from genome assembly GCA_004027025.1 of Myocastor coypus. Classification (NCBI taxonomy): domain Eukaryota; kingdom Metazoa; phylum Chordata; class Mammalia; order Rodentia; family Myocastoridae; genus Myocastor; species Myocastor coypus. Next base: position 116,944 of record PVJA010001374.1, on the reverse strand, counting down.
CAATACTATTGTTAAATGCTGCTGCTACTATTACTTTCACTTCTACTATAATCTATTACCACCTACCACTAGTACTACTGGTACTGACCTCACAGCTAATTGCAATAGTTTAAGAGTGTGCACATTGTGACGTATGGTGCAGAAAATAAAATTATATTCAGTGATTTTAAACAACAGACATGAAAGAAATTTATTGAAAATATAAATCAAGCATATGCAATCCAAGAACATATAATGATTATATAAAACTATTATACAAAATTTTATTGATTAGACATTTATAATGCAACTGGAACACATGACTTAGTGTTTTTATAATTTATTATTTACTTTAATGGTTTCAATAAGTTTAAAACAATAACATGCTTTTCCTACTATTTTATCTACATTTCACAAAATGTTGAAATTTTAAGGATCCAGAAATATTTTTCACTCCATTTGTTAAAGAATTTTTTGCCTTGAATTTGACCTATGGACTGTCCACTACAGTTTTACTCATTTTTTATATAGTTTTCAATTTATTAGTTTACAAATTTAAAAATCTGTGTAAATTTAATGTTATTGTGAATGAAAATGCAACCCGGTGCCAAGAAAGAAAAGTTTTACCTTTTTCATCCAAGCCTTTAGTTAAAACTCTGAGAGGATCCTCTTGCCTGGATGAATTTACCAGATCATTTTCAAATAGAAAAATGTTAATGGGTATAAACAATCAAATGTGTTTCAGACTAAATTTGGCAAAAAAAAAAAAAAGGAAATTGTTTCTTTTTCAATTAATATATGAAGGACACCCATGCATAAAAATAAAGATGTTGTAAAATTCTTCCTGAGAATATATATAATATATAGAAAAAAATACATTATCTTGGGATGCTGTGTAACAAGCAACAGCAGACAGCAAGTCCATGAGAAACTGCTCCTAAAATAAAATTAGGCTAGAAAAGTGCATGCGTGCAACTATTTTGCCAGAAAGCCTCCCATCTATGTCCTTCACCCTGACAAGATGGTAAAAGCAGTATCTTTATCCTCGTAATGAAAACCAAATTTTAAGGCTGCTTTTTGGCATTGTTATTTTTGATATTTTGTTTTGTTTGCTTATTTGTTTGTTTGTTTGTTTTAAAGTGGGGGGAGAAACAGTCGAAACAGTCCAAGGTAGTAACTGAAATCCAAGGAGTCGTCCAGAGGAAAATGGCAAGCTAAATGGAGGCAAGTGGAGAAAATTCACTTTTGAGAGACCAAGGCTCTGTTATTAACTCAGATGAGCAATGGATGTGCCAGAAATTCCACTGATTAATTGGTTGGTTGAAAAAGGAAGACCTATGAAAGAGTTGAAGCTATTCACACATGGTTGGCTAATAGGAATCTTGTCTATCTGTTAGGGCATGTAAGAGATTTTAGAAGAGCTAAGGAAGACTTGAGCATGAACTGCTGCTGTAAATACGTTTACAAAACCGCTCAGGAATCAATTGAAGAAGTGGGTAATCTCAGGGAAACAAAGATTTGCAACAGTTACTCTGTTCAAATAATTAATTGAGGAGTACACTATGATGAAGACATAGGAATACTACAAAAAATAATGCTATCATACTCATTAATAATAATAATAATAATAATAATAGTTAAAACAACAAAATTACACAAGGAATAATTGATAGTATAGCTTACAGAAGATAGATATTATAATAAATTCAAAAAAAGTCTTGCTTTTAATTGCAGTCTCATGGCTTATTTCTAGTTATTCCCCCAAGGAGTCATGCGGTCTTTGGCTGGACATCTAGAGTTTGTGACCAAGTCATGATCCATGGGTGAGCACTACACCCAACCTGGGGCAGACAGCCTGAATGTAACTTAAGGCAGATAGACTTGCTCTCTAGAGCCACTGTTGCCTCTTCTGTTCCCTTTGCTCTCTGCTTTTTGCCACTGCCATAGACAGTTGCTCTCTGCCATGTGCCTCTCTGCCTTGGAGCCAAGCGAGTATGGAGTGTAACCTCCAAACTGTGGGCTAAATTTTGTCCCAGAAATACGAAAAAAACTAACTAAGACATATAGTTTAGGTTGAAGTGACTGAGAGACACAGTGGCTGGGGTTTGATCCCCAGTGTGCTGTGCCAGTCCTGTCCTTGGGGACATACTGAGATGGAGACTGGGTGTGGTGGCATGCACCTGTAATCTGAGTGCTTGGTAGGCTGAACACAGGCAGATCACTATGAGATCAATCTAGGTAGTGAGATCCTATAGGACCTGAAGACCCTCACTAAATATACAAAACAAAACAAAAAGTCCTAAAAAGGAACACTATTAGTTATAAAAAGAATCTTTTGCCAGATGTGGTGGTGCACGCCTGTAATCCCAGCACTTGGGAGACTGAAGCAGGAGGATCGGTGCGAGTTCGAGACCAGCCTGAGCTACAGAAGTGAGCTCAAGGCCATCCTGAACTGTATAGTGAGATCCCGTCTCAAAAAAAAAAAAAAAAAAAAAAAAAAAAAATCTTTTAGTGGAAATAAAGTAATAAGAAAAGTATAACAACTATAATTACTCCCCAATCTAGAGATTTAAATGAAGTGAAACCTGATAGCAAGAATATTTTAATAATGGAGATTTTACTTGTGTTTCAGTAATAAGTGGAGCAAGAACAGATTAAATGCTTAGTGATACAGAAAATTTGTAAAAAATACCTTAAATCAACTTTAGATCTAAAGAATAATCCAGTCAACAATTTTAGGATACACACTCATTTTACATATTTGGAACTCTCTCAAAGAAACTTACTGTTACTATATTCCAAATATTAATACAAAATCTTCTTATACTGGAGGAACAAGTATCATATGATTATTCTCTCTGAAACCAAAAGAATCACCTATTATGAATCAAAAACAAATGAATATTAGGAAAATGTAAAAGTTTCAAAACTAATAATATTCTAAGCCTGTTACCAGTGAAAGTCTTATGAAATTAATTAGAAAAATATAGATAAGAATGAAAATTAAAATGTGAAATAACAAGCCGGGCGTGGTGGTGCACGCCTGTAATCCCAGCACTTGGGAGGCTGAGGCAGGAGGATCAGTGTGAGTTTGAGACCAGCCTGGGCTACCAAAGTGAGCTCAAGGCCAGCCTAAGCTGCATAGCGAGACCCTGTCTCAAAAAGACAAAAAAAAAAAAAAAAGGTGAAATAACAAAATTTATCAAATACCATTACTTTGATGTTTAGAAACATTGTTTTAATTAGTTAATTTATTCATTCATTCATTGATCTTGTGAGTCATGAATTGAACTCAGGACCCCTTGTTTGCAAGGCAGGCAGTTATAGCTCTAGCCTGTAGAAATAGATAATTTTAGATACTAATAGAGAAGAAAAGTTTGTCCTTAAGATGTCACTTAAAACTAAAAATGTTAAAAAAATGAAAATGTTTTTAACAGTATATCAGTTCTAGTTCTACATAACTCTTTGGAAAGAATGACAAGGCAATAAAAAAGAAAATCATTAACTATGGTTTGTTATTTTTGAAGATTAACAAATAGAGAAAGGGATTTACACTAAACTAAAGTGTGAAGTTTAAATTAAAAAAAAAAAGAGCTAACGAAATGTCCAGGGGAAAAGGGATGTCATTATACACACTTCAGAAATGTTCCTCTCCAAGGAATGTTGCAAATCACTTTATGACAGTGATTGTGAGAGCCTAGATGAAGTGGATAAAAGTGTATAAACAGTAGCTAACAAAAATAACCTGTTTCAAATAAAGGGACTGAAGTAGTAGGAGACTCAAATCTTTAGAATGAATTATTTACAGTCAGTTTATGAAAGCTCATATATGAAGAGGCACTGAGCACATAAAAATTGACTTGACTTTCTCAGTTTTCAGGGAGATACAAATACTTACCCATGGCAGAGCCTAAAGCATCTAATAGAATGAAATGAGCAACCAGACTGATGATCAGAAGAGTTTTGAGGCTATGGAGAGAAGGTAGAAACAATAGCAGGCATTTACAAAGCTGATTAAATTTTTCTCCCAATATTAAATTTTTCTTAGTACATAATCCAGCACAACCATTCCTAAGTATCTCTGAACACTTGTACAAATGCCAGAACATCATTATCTGTAATTGGTCCGGACTGGAAACCAAATATATAGTGTCTAGTAAGTAGTTAAACTGATTTACAATGGAATATGATGAATGATATAAAATTAACAATTTAAATATGAAAAACAATTTATGGGCTCAAAAATGCTATGTTCAGTGAAGAAGGCAGACTTTGTTCTACATATTGTGTAATTTAACCTATGCTAAATATTTGCTCATAAGAAAATATATTGAGGCAGAAAGCAGTGCTTGCCTGCAGCCATGTGAGATTGCTGATTGATAGAAAAAGGTTTTATGGGGATGAACATATATTAAAACTGGGTTGACCTGCCATCCAAGTACTAATTGCAGAACATTTGACTGTGTATGTATCTGCTTCCTCTTTGTCCAAAGAGAAGTATATTCTTTTCCTTTTTTAAAATTTTTTTCTAAACAACATCAATAGGGAGGTAGGTCATGCCCACACACTGTACTCTGTAGAACGATTGTGAGGACAATATGCAATATGTCAGCTTTCAAAGAAAAGAAAGGGGAAAAGAAAAAAAAAAAGTAATGTTGATTTAGAAGGGTTAATATTTAATTGTTTGATCAATCTTATATACCTATATGTATTAATCTAAACTGATCTGATGATGAAAATATGTAATATAACCATTGTTAAATTTAAACAATAAAAAAATTGAAACAAAAGAAACTGGGTTGTTTGTGCTGTAAGCTTGCTAAAACTCTTTGACCTGTGTGATTAAAATTAGTTTCATGTTAGGTAATTTATAAAACTGTTAAAGTTTGCCAGCTCTTTTAGGACTTGTGCATGATGGTTAGCCCTTAATTTTCAGTGAATTAATAAGTTGTAACTGGCCACTTATTTACAAGCAAGCCAGTTTTGTCAGCTCATTTTAGATGTGTGTCGTTTTCCCATTGGAACATTGAGAAAAATTGAGTGAAATGTTCACTGATTTCCCAAATAACCTAACCCAACAGATTTATTTCAAGTTAGGAAAAATGTGAAAACAGTAATTTTATTCATGTCACAGATAACCATCTTTACCTCCAATAATAGGAAATGTTTATCTACACTAATTACTGAAAGTGCCTGGAAGAGCCCAGCATAGTGACACATGCCTATATTCCAGCATTTAGGAAGCTGAGGCCATAGGATTGTCCTAAGTTCAAAGATAGCTTGGGACAGATAGGCACATCCTATCTAAAAAAAGGAAAGGTAAGTGGGACCTTGATTCTCAAGCACAACTTATCTTACATTTTTGCAAAACATGGCTGCATTTATGTTTGTGTGGGGAACATAGATGTGATCTGTGGTCCTGTGGGTCACTGGAAGCAGTTTGCAAATGGAAGCTACATGTTGTTGTGAACTGAAGTATTACCATACCTACTACTAACTTTAAACACTAGCAGTTAGCATAATGTAGGCAGATGCTTCACAGATTGGTAGGACGCTTTACAACTCTGCTCTTACAGATGTCTCTGATGGTTTTTTTAAATTTATTCACTTGACTTGTGTACCTGCCAAACCCAAGCTGCCTCTGTATTTAATATACCTCAGTGTGGGGCAGCAAGGACACTGATGAAATGACTAACCTGACCATGAAAGAGATCAACTTCTAGGGAACGAAGGTTAGCTCTGAGAATCAGAAGAGGCAAAGAGATACAATGGAACTAGCCGGCAGATATAGGACGAAGAACATCCTCAACATTGTAAACTATAGAAACAGTGCAGGTTTTTATTGTGAAAGTTATTCTTTTAAGGCAAGCTACATCTGGAAAAGTAAGCAAGCACATCTCTTGACATATCACCAGAGTGTTTAATCAGACACCATGCCCAGCAGAGGTTAAACGTTTCAGAGTGAGCCACAGAACAACCAAGAAGTGAGTCCACCTAAGGTTTTCTTGTGTTGTACTCCCACAGTAACTGGATAATAGACAGACATAATGCAACCCTACTGAAACTAGGAGAGAGTAAGTGTAGCCTGATGGGCATTTCGAATGGCAGAGTATGATGGACGGGGCCCAGAGGCAGCTGTGGTAGGGCAGCTTCACCTGTGGGTTCTGTAATTGTTGCTGTCTCCCTTTCTTGAAATGCTATTGGTTGACCCCTGAATGAACCCTAGGATGGCAGCTGATGGAGGCTTGGTTGTGCTCCTGACTAAGCATGTGGCCCTCCTTTACTTTAATGAGAGCGTGGTCACATGAGTGCCTCAGGACGTGGTTCTCCTTTGCTGAGGTGATTGCTCATGAGATCAAGCTGACTATCCTGAATAAAGCTGAGTTGTTTCAGAGGTTCTTTGCTCACTGAGGAGGGAATCTGGGTGAGTCCTCTGAGCTAACTTCATCGGGTCTTCTCATCACTCTTTCGGCCCCGACACAGAAAATAACAACAGGTAAGGGCTAGATGGAGATCCCCTGAAACTTTTAAAATTAGTCCAGGAAGAACATGGCATTCTCTTCATAATTAAAACAATGTTCGGGCCCGGCGGAATGGCTCAGTGGTCTAAAGCGCCTGCTTGGGAAGGCTCAGGTGGCTTCAGGGACCGCAGTTCGATCCCAGGCACCACATGCTGAGCCAGCCCTGCCTTCAGGATGGGCTGAGCCGGCCATAAAAATGAGTGAATAAACAAATAAAGGTTCTGAAACAAGAAAAAAATAAATAAATGATATTAAAAAATTCCTAAAAAAATAAAATAAAATCAATGTTCATCAAACATAGCTTTCAGAGTCAACTAGATGGGAAAATACTATCATTAAGCCCAGCAGTTTCTTTGAAGCTCCTTACTGATGTCAACATGCAGCACAGATTCGTGGTCCAACTGTTTTCCCCAGCTCCTTATATAAGAACACTTTTGGCTTGAATCATTGCCATAATCTGGGATGGGGGGACAAGGTGGGTTCTATCAGGGTAGAGGAGCTCACATAGCCATAGGCCATAAAACATGGCAGAGATAATCATGGCATACAAGACTACCCATACTGCAAACAATTTATTGAAAAACACAGAGGAGTGTTGGGGAGATAGATAGCTTGGTGGCATAAGTGCCTGCCCTGGCAAGTGTTTTCAAAAAAATGACATTTTAGGAACTGGGGAGATAACTCAGGGGCTCAAGTACCTGCCTGGCTAGTGCAAGGTCCTGAGTTTGATCCCTGTTTAAAAAAAAAAAAAAGATGATATCGTAATTGTTGATTCTTTGAAGTATTTGACTATAGTTGGGTTTTTGTTCATGAGCTCAGTATCTCTTTAAGATGTCTACCTACATTTTTCTACAGAAGATTTAGGGATTCTGCCTTAATATTTGCATATTTGATCCATTTTGGCTGTAGTTTAGCTCATAGTGATAGACATGAGCCTAATTTTAGCCTTCAGTGTGTGGAAGGTCAGTTTATTCAGCATCATTTATAACTATGTTTATTCCAGTGAGTATTTTTCACCGTTATCAAAGATAAGTTGACTGAATGTGTTTGCAGTTGTGTCTGCATATCTGCATGTTCTCTGTTGCATTGATCCTCAGGTCTCTCTCTATGCCAGTACCATGCTGATTTTATCACAATAGCTTTAGAGTATAATTTCAGGTCAGGGACCTCATGTGATGCCTTCCGCTTTTCCTTTGTTTTTAAGGATTGTTGTTGCTGTTGTTGTTGTTGTTGTTCTGGGTCTCTTCTGGTTTGAAATGAATTTGAAGAAAATTTTCTCTAGCTTTGAGAAGTATACTAATATTTTTTGTTTGTTTGCTTGTTCTGCATTGCATTAAATCTGTATAGCAACTTTGGGATTATGGCCTTTTTGACTATATTCCTTGTTCCTATCCAGGATCATGAAATATTTTTTACATTTTCTCAAATCCTGTTCATTCTCTTTTCTCAGAGTACCATAATTTTCACTGCATAAATCTTTTTCTTCTTCTGTGAGATCAATTGCTAAGTATTTCATTTTGGGGGAATGTTGTTGTGGAAGGTGTGGCCTCCATAATATCTTGTCATTGTGTCCATTCTTCGTATACAAAAATGCTACTGATTTTTGAGTGTTGACTTTGTATCTTGCTATGTTGCTGCGTTTTGTGATAAAATATATAAGACTTTTGGTGGAATGAGAACAGGATTTAAATATACCATTAATTTAATTTTAACTTTTTGTACTAAGCTTAGTAGGTTTTTTTTTCCTCAATCCCATCTATTTAAATTTGTATCTCTTGCCTTAATTGAAGTTTTTACTTCCCCTAAATATTAATCTATTTATTCATTTAAATAATCCTTCAGTAAATAACTTTTAGTGAAAAAAAAACTTAAGCTCTTTTGCCGGGCGTGGTGGCTCACGCCTGTAATCCCAGCACTTGGGAGACTGAGGCAGGAGGATTGGTGTGAGTTCGAGACCAGCCTGGGCTACAAAAGTGAGCGCAGGACCAGCCTCAACTGCATAGCGAGACCCTGTCTCAAAAAAAAGACCAAAGAAAAAAAAAACTTAAGCTCTTTTGATGCAAGTAAGACTTATAGTGGTTTTCCTTTCCCAGCTCCCTCAGTGCTGGGATTACAGGCATACACCACCATTCCTGGTTTTGGTGACCCTCACTGTAAGCCCATGTTTCTGAGGCTCATATAGCTGGGGATCATATCCAGGTCCTTGTGCTTGTAATGCAGGCTCTTAGACCCAGACCTATTTCTCCAGCCCTCTTTTGTTGTTTTTTTAACATGAAATTTTAAGCATATTCTATGGGGAATTTGGATAACTGTCTTAAAGTAATAATTCTTAAAGTAATTTTAAAATCACAGCCTAATTTTATTATGGTTATTACATTAACATTTATATAAAAGTAGATCAATTTATATTTCATATGGTGATTTTCTTTGCTTTTTTGTACTTAGTCATATTTAATCTAAAACTATTACATATTTCAAGTCTCAATATCTGCCTTAGTTACTCTTCTCTAGCTGCTAGGACAAATACCCGACACAATATGAAGGAAGGAAAGGTTGATTTAGCTCACAGGTACTGGAAGTTTTATAGTTTAAAGCAGCCTGAATAATGTAGCAAGACCTTGGAGCCCTACTCGTTCAGGAGAGAGGCTCAATGCCTCAGTCTTCTCCAAGCATCTCCTCTCTACCCAAGGTGGCCTCAATCGCATACACAGTGTCCCTGCACTACAGGGCCTGGAGGAAAGGCTGGGAATTTGCCCCATCCAGGATGACCCTCCCCACAGTTCAGAAAGACCACAGCATAGAGGGAAGCATGTACTGCCACTTTAACAGTTCCCACCTTTCTGGCCATGGCCCTTGAACTTGATGGCTTTGGGTGACAACCAGACACAAACCAGACATAGCAAGATATTCAATGATAAAGGAAGTATACACAAAAACACTCACGTTATTCTCTGTTGTGAAAAATTACTGCTCAAAACTCTCAGTAAATCTGGTTGATTGATGAAAATGTTGTATTTTTTCACAATGTTTTCTTTCAAGACCAAGCAAAATTCATTGTCACCCTGCACAGCTGACTAGGGATTTTTTTTTTTTTGTGGGGCCTCCTGACCCTGCAGGTATGGGGGCTCAGGGCTCCTTTGTGGACCTCATGACACTGGGGTTCAGCAGGTCTAGAAGAGGAGACCTCCAGGATCAGGGGGTATCACTGTCACCTTTCTTCTTGGCCCCCAGCTTCCTAAGTTGTTCTGCTGATTTGCCCTATGGAGACAAGGGATGCCCATCTTTGTTCTGTCCTAGTCTCCCCAGGACCCACACCTCACCCTCCGGCTCCCGATCACCTTCTTCGAGGGCATCTTGTATGGAACACTGCACCTTGCCTCCTCTGCATCTTCTCTTTCCACCTTTTTCTTCTTGGCAGCACTGGTCCACTTGTGTGGCGCCGGCCTTTTGACTTGTTTGGTGGGAGTATCCTCTATAGACACTTACGCCTTGTCGTCTTCTTTCTCCTCCTCCTCTTCTTCATCCTCCCCTCACAATGGCAAAGTAGCACATTAGTGTCTGGAATTGGAAAGATTTTTATTTTTAATCTTCATTTTTTATTTAAAAACATATAACTTAAAAATGTAAAAATAATTTTCTGGATGATATTGATTGTGAGTAGGCACAGATGCTAAGAATTTCTATTTGTTGTTTAGACTTGGTTGACATAGGAGAAAAGTGAAGACTTTGTACATAAGACTTAATGTGATTAAATTATCATTTCATTTTTCCCCAGTATTAGGAATCAAACCCAAAGTTTGTGGATGATAGGTAAACATTCTGGGACTATATCGAAGTACAATGTTATGGCTATGTGAATGAGAGTTTTAAAGAAAGTCATTGGAGTAATAAGTTATTTCAACTACTACCTTCTTGGTGAAGTTTCCTGCAATGATATGTCAAGGTTAGTCATGTTGTCCAGTCAAATCCTAACAACAGACGTTGGTACGTATGCTGCTCACACCTTACGCTGCTTACTTTGCTTATGTTTCATAGGTTATGTTGTAATAATTCATTGGGGTGGACAGTTTAGGTTCTTTCCTTCTGTTCTGATTCATATATGTATATATATATATATATACACATATACGTATATATATATATATATATATATATATATACATGCTCATTATATATAATCATTTTGGCTGTTTTTTTCATCGCCTACTGTTTAATTTTAAGTAGAAAGCATAACTACATATTTGTTGAGACACTTATGGAATCTCACCATTCATTTACCTGAGCGCCTACTCTGAACTATTCATGGTTTCTTAGCTTTGCCAAAAAAACAAACAAACAAACAAAACAAAACAACGCTGGGCGTGGTGGCACACGCCTATAATCCCAGCACTCGGGAGGCTGAGGCAGGAGGATTGATGGGAATTTGAGACCAGCCTGGGCTACAAAAGTGAGCTCAAGGCCAGCCTGAGCTGTATAGCGAGACCCTGTCTCAAAAAGACAAAAAAAAAAAAAAAAAAAAAAAAAAAAAAAAAAAAAAAAAAAAAAAAAAAAAAAAAAAAAAAAAAAAAAAAAAAAAAAAAAAAAAAAAAAAAAAAAAAAAAAAAAAAAAAAAAAAAAAAAAAAAAACAACAACAAAAAAGCCGCATAAAATGTCAAATATCATATCCTTCCAAATGAAAAGTCATTAAAAATTAGACAACTAAAGATATATAGTTCAAATGAAATAGAATATTAGGGACCAGGGAAGTGTTGAAAAGAGAGGTATATTCTTATCTGGGGACTGAGTTCATACTGATTTACTTCTAGAAAGCTACTCCTACATGGAACAACTGACTATATAAAAATGACTGTCTATATAAAGATTTTTTAGCACATAGGAAGAAATTTAAACAGGTCACCATATAATTTTTATGTAAATTTTAGCCAACTATTAATTGGAGCACAAATTCTAGATTTATGGAGAATAGATTTTCTTTACAGCTTGTGATGAGACAAAAGGCAGATTTTGAAAGACAATAAATCACTCTGTAAAGGCAGCTGTGTACTTGTAGGTTCATTGAAATTTAAATTTGATCAAAATTCTTCACAATAAATTCTGATAACATTTTCATCTGAATTCTTATAGTATTATTCCTGTAGGATTGGAAAGAATTCTGCACAAATCTTGAATAGCAATTTCATCTACATTCTAGCAGCATTATTAGTCAGGGTTGAAATTTCATTTCTTTAAAAATGACTCTGGGTGACTATATTAGGTATTTGCCTTGGTACAAGTCTTAAGCTATTTTTGCTGTATTCAATGGAGACTAAGCATATGGATTTACTCTCCTTCTCTGCCTGCTTGATGTATTGGTGGGGGCTTCCTTGCATATAATTGAAGAGAAGTGACATTTAAGTATTATTTGGAGAAGAAATGAATTTCCCCAAACCAAGATATGGCTGCTCACTCATAGTAAACAAAAGTCATAGATATTTTGAGTGTATTGCTAGAGATTTTTGATAAAGAATCCTTATTCTGCAAGTAACTTCTGATTATCAATTTACCTATGTTAACACAGTAATCACCCTCAAAATACTAAGGTCATCAGCTGTTCCATCTCATATAATTTCTTTCTTTGGATTGTCTTAGTGAACAACAAGATTACATTTCATTCCATCTCAAGCACAACTAATAGTGTCAGAGAAGGTCACATGAAGGAGAGACCATTTGTTCTAGGCTTACTTGGAGACTGCTGAGTCTGGGAAACTTGGGAAACCTCTGTTCCTCCGTGTTACTATCCTGGGCTGTGGTAGGCAGGTATACAAGACAAGCAAACTAAAAATAATCAATAAAAATAGACATACATAGGTAAAACATATCTTCGAACGATATGAATGTTAAGAAATCAAGTGTTAGAGCTGCGAGAACAATGAGAACAAGTAAATTATCTCTGCTAATGTAGATTTGTGTAAGTTAAAGTTCTTCCCTTATTATTCTTACTTGATAGTCGACAATCACAAAATGTTAGTTTCATAATCCATACAAAGTCTTCAGTTAACAAAATTTATTTCAAATTTTAAAAATTCATTGGATTACTTTTACTGTGTTTTCCTTTGTTTATCATGATAACTATGCAAAAGCTGCTGCATCTGTTGGCTATGAATGATGTGCTGATTGAACAGCAAGAATAGTTTTCTAGATCACATGTGAATGCAATTTTGAAAAGTAAAGTTTCTGAGCAAAGACCAGATGTAGATTTGTCCCTCCAGTTTCAATTCAGAAGCCGTGGTGGATGGCAGTTTACCATTATTAGTTTCCAAGTTAAATTTCTGGCAATTCATATTTAATTATCTGTTTTTTTCTGAAGGAATATGATTTTACGTGTGTCATCTTTGTTTTCTTTTAAATCTTAGGTGTTTGTCGTAACTATCGTATTTCACATTCTGAGTAAGGCCTAAATAATTTGATAATGCACTTCTGATTAAGTGTATTAGAGTTAAATTTTAAAATGTACTCTGGTTCAGTGTTATAAATACACATTTTGTCTTGAGAAATAACCTTGAGCTTTTTCCTTTTTATGAATATGAGCTTTTTTATTCCAGGTTTATCCAGGTTCTATCTGGGTGGTTGATGTGTAATTATCATGTCCAAAATTACAGATAGGTAGGACTAAATTTTACTATACTTTAGTCCTAAATAGATTGCAAAAACAATTGCCCTATCACTGTGGAGCTGAGTAAATCTACTTTAAAGCAAATACAGTGATTTGCCAAAATTACACAAGAAGTACATGGCAAAGTCTAGATAGATGTCTTCACATTTCTCTTCAGATTGTAAGTCTCTCTTGCTTTAGGACAGGCACATTCTTTTATTTTATAGTTCCTGAAACACAATAGATGACTGATAAGTGCAATTAAAATCTATACCAATAGGCACTATAATATATAGTAGAGAAATTTACAGTTCCTCTTTGAGAAGCATTTATTTACACAATTATGGCTATTTTTGAAACTGATACATATGTAATGTCAAGGTTATGCCTGACAGTCTTATAAGTTCCATAAGAAAGTATTGTAAACTTACTATTTCTTTCATAAATCCACAGACAGTCCAATCTGGAGGAAAAATACTGAACACTTCAACATTCTAGGCTAGGGATGCATCAAAGCTCAAGGTGGGTTTGAGTGGGAGCAGTTGCCTAAGTCTTAAGTTGTTAAGTTTCTCCAGGAATTGAATTAGAAGGAAATTGCTATTGACCCAGAATACTGAGACTGCAATTGATAACCAATACTTGCTCTCTTGGGGATAGATTTCTTCACAGCATTATTGCCAAGAGCAGCTCTTAGCCCTGTCCTTTGTCATAGAAGTCTTTGTCATTCTTTTTTTTTTTTTTTTTTTTTTGTTTCATATCTTAGCATTCCTGCTGGCCTTGCCTGCTTTCTAACTCTCTGTGCTCTGTGATTTTTGTAGGGGCTCTGTCTTTACCAGCCTGCTTTCCTGCTACGAGAGGGTTTTCATTTTTCTTCAGTTCCCATTGATGCATCCCCCATTTCTCCATTTTTCTGTCATAACATCTCTGTTTTTGTTCGCTTGCTGTACTTTGGTCCATGTCATTATTTTATTCTCGTTATTTCTGTTTTGCAGGCTGCTTGTAAGATCAGTACAATTCCTAGCTTAAAGGGAAGTTTGTGGCAGTATCACAGACCAGATATTTTCACTGTCAGTTGCTTCTGTAGATATCTATCTTTGGAATCCATTTTCCTGTATATTGATGTTCATCTATAGTAGCTACTAAATGGTTAAACTCTAAAGTCTATCCTTGAGCTCTATGATCTCTGGTCAAGTGAAATGGGAAGTAACAAGGTCTGTATTAATTAAAAAGTCCATTAAGGGCTGAATGCCAAGAGTCGACTAAGTGATAACGCACCAAGTGCACAGGTCCAGAAACTTAATTGCAGCTTTCTTTCACAAGCGTTCTATTGACTGCGCTTCTCCCATGTATGACCTTCCCTTAATTTTCTGCTAATGCATAAAATAAGAGTCCTGCAAGTCACTGCACTTTCACTTTCAGGACATATGTGTAGTTTGCAAATATGTGTGTTAAAGTAGGGCTCATGACTTACTGTCAGTGGAAAATAAGATTATATAGATAATATATTACTTAATTATATGTGTGCCCATCTTTATCTTAATAATCAAAATATTTGAGAGTACTTATAATGAGCTTTGTATATAGCAGCATTTTAATTCCTGATATATTATTTGCATATATAACTTTGAAATTAATTATTACACTAATCTGCAAGCAAAACCCTAAGCACAATTTCCTTTATGCACACCTAATGACAATAGTAAGTTAATCAGACTGCCTGATGTCTTTCTAAACTGAAACTATATTTTGTTGTTTTTCAGTTGGGCTTCCCTGTCATATACATTGCCATGGAAGGGCCTGCTCCATGGCTGTCAGAGTTATTGTAGAACAGTCACAGAAATTGACTGTGTATGTACCTGCTTCCTCTTAGTCCAAAGAGAAGTATATTCTTTCCTTTTTTTTTTCTTTTTTTTTTCTATGCAACATCAATAGGGAGGTGGGTCATGCCCACACACTGTACTCTGTAGAATGATTATGAGGACAATATGCAATATGTCAACTTTCAAAGAAAAGAAGGGGGAAAAGAAAAAAAAAAAAGGTAATGTGGATTTAGAAAGGTTAATATTTAATTGTTTGATCAGTCTTATATACCTATATGTATTAATCTAAACTGATCTGATGATGAAAATATGTAATATAACCATTGTTAAATTTAAACAATAAAAAAATTGAAGAAAAAAAAGTAACAAGGTAGACTTGTTTGACAAAACTGGGAAGACATCCTACCTTTATATAAAAATTACCTAGTTCATGGCTGAGTATGTCTGGAATTTCTGGGGAGTATTATGCAGGATATAAAAACCTATGTATGGATCCTCAGCTGAGAGTCTTCATCTTGTGAAGAAAACAACTTGACCTGAGCCAGTAAGTAGCCTCTTCTCCTGGGAGATAGATCAGAGCCAGAAGCAATGTGCAAATTGTGGCTTAGTCCAGCCAGAGCCTGTGCATGAAAAGTTGACGTGAAATTTCCGGAAGCCACTGGGCTGGCCTGGCTCCAGAAGCCGTTGTCCTAGTCTTTTCCACTTCGTTCATCTCCTCAGTTCTCTGAATTTTAGATGCCTGTGCTTCTCTTATGCTGCGCTCATCGTAGCTCATGTTCATTTTTGGTAGAATCACCTGTGTTTTCCAAATGTGCCATCACATCTCTAGTATACTTTTATACAACTATTTTTCAAAGTTTCCTCCCTTTGTAATTTATTGTTTTTTCTAATTGTGTTAGCCAGAACCTACATAGTAAGAAATGTGACACTAGGCATTGGTGAATCTATGGCGATGCATTTTTTTTTCTTTTTCTCTGATATGTGATTTTTTTTTTTTTTGCAAGCTAGATATATTTTATAATATTAACATCCAGATAAGAAAGAAACTTCAGTAATTTAGCTGTACTTGAGTAATGTGAAGAGTGAGTCTAACTCATCTTCATTACAGAGGTGACAGGACCTGCTGATGAGCTGGATTTAGGATATGAGTGAAACACAGGATTCAAGGATATCTTCAGAATTTTTTGTTTGTTAGTTCATTGGCTGTTTTTCCTTTGTCTTCTTTGTCTGCCCAACTGAACAAAGCGCTCACTACCTACCAAGACACAGAAGTAGTGCAAAGACCAGATTTAGGGGAAAGGTTAGGAGCTTGTTTTTTGATGTAAGTATCTGTATTCTTTGAAGAGACAGATCCAATAGAATAAAATAAGTGTGTTTATGTAGCAGTGTGTGTGCAAGAAGGGGAGAAACAGAAAGAGACAATAAATTTTCTGAAGGCCTTCCTGCAGGTGGACACAAAATTTTCAGTGTAAACCAGCAGCAAAGAAGACCTTTTCTTAGAGAAGAGCAGGATAGTAAAACTCCTTTCACTTCAGAGAATGTGTACGTTTTACTATTACATCTTTTAGAACCACTTTTTAGTAGTTAATAAAGATGACACATGATAAAAGGATATTTTGTTTCATTCACAGTGTACTGATTTACATACTAATTAACCCAAAAACATTTTCTCAGAAATGCCTACACTAGAATTGCATAAAATATCTGGATGCCAAATGTAGCTGAGCTGATGCATAAAATTGACCATGACAACATATTAAGTTTTAGGTGCATCTGAGACACCCAAGAGGACATGCCCAGGGGCAGTTAAATATACCATACAAAGAGGAAATAAGAAGCATACCATGTAGGAGATAAGAATCCTGAACCCATCTGCACACAGGTGTCATAAAAACCTTGACGCTGGATAAATTCTTGTCCCAGGGCCAAGTAAAGAATTTGGATCAAAGAAGGATCAAATTTACTTGCCTTATTTTTGCTGTCAGGTCAGGCAGCAATTTGAAGAATAGAGTATTGATTTTAGTAAGGTAGAGATCATTGTTCTGGAGTTTCCATTAAATAGTAAACTTATAATTTTGATTCAAGTGGGGCCAAAAAAAGAATGAAAGGAGAGAATGATGAGTAAAAAACAGCTTTTTCAAGGAATTCTGGGACAAAGAACAGTAAGGGACCATAGCAGTTATACCTAAAGACAGTGTGAGACCACCTGCATGTTTGTACATAATGCATTATAATATTTTAGATGTTAACAGGAACTCTCTACTAAATATGGAAATAGGCAAGGAGCATATATAACAGATTGGATAAGTCTATTCTGGAGGAGGTTTAAAGGTCCAAAGAAGACCTTTTCTTAGAGAAGAGCAGGATAGTTCAGACATCGTAATGAGCCTGTACATATTTGGGTTCATGAAACTCAGATTCCATCTCTTTTCTCTGGGAAACAGTGCCATCAGGTGAAGGTAAAGCAAAGGAAGGAGCACTAGGTATTACAGGAGAGAATAAAACATGACACGATTATGTAGTGCATTAGCACACGTGTACAATTTAGGGGCAGCTATCCATTCATAAGGCTGCCACTCGTCTTGCCCTGCCCACTGCAGTAACTCTGCAGTCCCTACTCAAATCTGTAATTATGGGGCATGCACACGGTGCCTTCTCTAGCTGAGCCACTCCCAGTGAATGCGTGTGGAAGCTGGGAGTTGGGACGGCAGAGTCGGTGATGAAGAAGGGATGAATGTAAACAATGTGTCAATTTCATCTAAAGGCAACTAGTGAGAACTAATTTAAAACAGATGAAAAAGGTTATACAAATAGCTTGCTCTCTGTGGTACACTAATATTAGTAGTGGTGTAAGAAATAAAACCCACCACCAGCCTCGTGACTTTCTGCTTTGTCCAACTTAGCCCAATGTGTTAAAATAAGCTTTCTGACATTTACTTTAAAATAAGCCATCTCTCTCTCCTTTTGTATCTGAAATGAGTCAATTTTACCCCACAAATGTACACGTAGTTGGAATTCTATAGAAAAAAATTGAACTAAAATACATTTTTAAAATATATAAAACCATTAAAATGTTCCCTGGTGATATATGAAATGAGAAATAGGGCACTACTTGTTTTAATAGTATATTAATAATGAGGAAATTGGTAGAATCTCCTCCTCTAGTGGTTTTAAGACTTTTCTCTTGCAAGTGTCTCTTTCCACAGATGACATATATTACTGCTAACTTGGGGATAAAGAATGTCTTTCTGAAGTATTTTTGGCTCAAGTTACTATAATTTCTGAAGAAAGTGAAATGCAAATTACTAGAGGTAAAGGCTAGACTTTGGTTTTCGCTAGTGCTATTGCTTCAGTACTGAGCAAATCCAGGCCCTGTCCTGCTAATTATAGGTTGTCATCATGGGGCTCCTGAGCATTTGGGCATCAAATTCATCCCCTGAACAAGAGCCATGAGCAGTTTTAGGTGAACTATGGGTCTTTAGCATCAACTGAGTTGGTATAGTTGACTAGTTGACTTAGTCCTAAGGCCTGACTGGATGGATGTATTTCCCTTAATGTTGACATTGGTGAACACCACAATTTGACTTTTTAAATTTTTTTTCTGAGAGACCAGTGAGATGGATCAGTGGACTAAAGTGCCTGCTGAAGCAAGCTTGGGTAAGCACAGGGAGTGTAGCTAAATCCCCAGCTCCATATGGTGGGCCAGCCGCACCCCTAGGGTGAGCTGAGCTGGCCACAGAGTACTGCTTGTCTGTAATCCCAACTCTGAGGTGGCTGAAAGCAGAAGGATTACTATGAGTCCAAGCTGCATAATGAGACCCTGTGGCAACCAAATACCTTTAGTCCAGCCTATTGGTCAGATTATAACCTTTAAAGTTTATTTCACACAAAAGAGAAATGATTTTCCTGAGGGAGAAACATACTTAACGAGAACAAGATATTTTATGGCTTTATACAAAAATAAAATACGAAGTTGATGTAATGTTATATAACAGTCGTCGGGGTAAGTGTGAGACCCTTGACAATCCTAGAAAGTAAGACTCTGTGACCCACTTTTCTTTGCTAAAACCCCAACCTCTTTTGTTAGAGTCTGATGAGTGAGAGGTTCTGCATGACTGAAGGAAAGAGTGCTTTTAATACAGGTTAAGGCAAAGGAATCAGAAGTTATGATTCTGTGTGTCTCTCAGAATTCAGTGATAACAGAATAAGAATTTCTACATTTTATTATGGACATTGTGCTGCTTCTAACATTATAGTGCTGCTAGATTAATTATTTATCAAATATAAGGGAACTCATAGTTTGTGAAAGCAAACTGTGGTGATGATGATGTCCCCACTGCCAAGAAGGGAAATTAGTCTGTGATCCACAAGAATAGCAATCCTGGCTTCTTCCCAGGCATTGGTGGCGGCAGTGTTACCAGCAAGGAGCTCTGTGGCAGCAGGAGCTTCATGAGAGGACATGAGCAGGGGACAGAGAGAGATGGTGCAGAACATGTTAGACACCAAGTACGATGACAAGGAAGGAGGTGTTGGATACCTAAGAAAATGTCAGGGGGCTAAAGGGTGGCTAAAGAGCATTTGCACTTTACAATAGAGGGTAAAAATAAAACCCAGAAATACATCACTAACTGGGCTGCTGGCATGATTTAAAGTTTAACCTTTTTCCTTGGGATGGTCTAAAATTGGAAGTTAGAGAAATCACAGGGGTGCTATTGCCTCCTTTTTAGAGAAAATCAGTTATGTTTTAGCCCATAATAAAGACATTCTATTTATATTTGTTACTTACAAATATTTGTTACTCTGCTCTATCATAAATTGTACTGAATTCACTGATTATTTAATTGTTACCATTTTTCAGTATTAAGAATATTCAGTCGGTGCTGGGGAGATAACTCAGTGGCTTAATTGCTTGCCTGGCAAGCACAAGGTCCTGAGTTTGATCCCTGGTACCCCCCTGCCAAGAAAAATAAATAAATAAATAAATAAATAAATAAATAAAGAAAGAAAGAAAGAAAGAAAGAAAGAAAGAATTCTATCCATACATACTTCTACAATATGAAATGTGGATATGCAGTTCAGCAACATCGGTTTATTTATATTAATTTGAGTACATTAGACTTAGGCAAATATTGAAACATATCATAAAGGTAATTCTGTGAAATAAAATATATGTTTATGTATCCTCACATCTATTAAAATGTAAGGATGTCCTGCTCTACATCTGTTTTCTACTTGAAATCTTTCTTTTCAAAGAAAAAGCAGGACTAGCCTCATAGGTCAGAGGACTGAAGCTCCTACTTAGGCAGAACTCAACAGCTAGGGTTTGATTCCTGCCCAGAGGGCTCACTGAGAGGTCCACTGGGACTGGGTGTGGTGGTGCATGCCTGTAATTCCAGCCCTTGGGAGTCTGAAAACAGGAAAATCACTATGATTCCAGTCTATATAGTGAGACTCTGGGACCCTGTACTAATTAGAGAGAGAGGGGGAGACAGAGACAGAGACAGAGACAGAGATAGAGACAGAGACAGAGACACAGACACACACACACAGAGAGAGAGAGAGAGAGAGAGAGAGACAGAGAGAGACAGAGAGAGAACCATCCCTCTCCAAGGTCCTTTATAGATGAGGTCTGATAAGTAGTATTTTCAGCTCAGTGGATTTTATTCCCAGAGAAGATGAGAAGTGACTTCTCTGTGGAAGGCACCATGGGAGATTTCTTTGCAAACTCAAATGGATTTGAAAAAGAAAATTGCCAGTGCAAAGCTGTTTAATGAGAGCTGTGACTGTGAGGTAAAATCAGATTTCTCAAAGATCACTCACTGTAAGGGGTGGAACAGAAACTCCCTCAGCCTTACCAATTTTTTATGCTGATATTTATAGCACAGGCAGCATAGGGCTCTGTCACTGGAATTATTTTTTGTCTTCCTAATGGATACATTGGTTCTTTATTTTAGCCTAGAGTATCTGAGAAAGAATTTCCAGTTTTAAAATTCCTTAGGTTAACATAAAACTTCTCAGATAAGGAGTCAAAGATTAACCCAATACCATGTCTTTTAACAAGGACTTACATTGTTCCACTTTGAAAAGCAAATTATTACTCAAGGTACACCAAAAGATTTGGAAGATTGAAATCACAAAGGTGGCAGTTTGATCCAGACAGTTTTATTGACCATAACTTTTGCTTTGCCCTTTTTCATAACGGAATGATTTAGTTTATTTTAACAAAAAAAAATGCACTTCATGTTTCCAACATACATTTAAAATATACACTTGTAATCTTCACTGAACTTGGATTAACAATGAGTAGAAATATCATATCAAGCAGTATCAAATTCTGTGGGCCAGCTTGAAAAGCATTAATTGCAATTACATAAGTTTTTATATGTCCCTTTGAGTTTCTTGGAGTTGATATCATTTGTTCAGATTAATTTACACCTGTAGCACACTTTAATAATTTGATGTTGAAAAATATAGGAATATCTCTTCAAAGCTACTTCTTTGTAATATGTAGCATCATACTTGAAAATGTCCTGGCTATCTACTGTCCAGTGCCTCATTGTCAAAGTGAAATATATTGCGACCTTTAAATGAAAATCCCTGAACTGAATAGTTGTCACATTGAAAAAGTAAAGCGAGCCGGGCGTGGTGGCACACGCCTGTAATTCCAGCACCCGGGAGGCTGAGGCAGGAGGATCGGTGTGAGTTCGAGACGAGCCTGGGCTACAAAAGTGAGCTCAAGGCCAGCCTGAACTGCATACTGAGACCCTGTCTCAAAAAGACAAAAAAAAAAAAAAAAAAAAAAAAAAAAAAAAAAAAAAAAAAAAAAAAAAAAAAAAAAAAAAAAAAAAAA
>PVJA010001374.1:0-95042 GCA_004027025.1 Myocastor coypus | reverse complement strand
CTTGTATATTTATATACTCAATCCTCTCTCTCTCTGTCTGTCTCTCTCTCTCCATATATATGTATATATATGTATATGTATATATATATATATATATATATGTATATGTGTGTATGTCTGTATAAGATCTTGTATTAGTTCTAGAAAATTGTAGACCTTATTATCCATTCCTAGAATGCTAAGACTGCTTAATAGTAAAAATGACAAAAGTGAATCCTAGAAGTTTATAAGTTGAATAAATAAAGTATCTTGTACAAGTTAAATATTATGACAAGTTGCAATGTATAGATTGTTTTAACAAAATGATGAATTCACATCCTTGCAATAAATATTCTCTTTATAGATAACTGTCTCTGCCTGTACAGGTTTCTTTAGAGAAAAACAAATATTTGAAGTGAGGAAAATAATATTTTTACTAGATTATTGATACAGAAAGCTGATTAAACAAATTTGAACAATGAGCACGATAAACTATCATAGGAGCACTTGGTTTTAATACCCAGAGTAGCCGGGCGTGGTGGCGCATGCCTGTAATCCCAGCACTCGGGAGGATGAGGCAGGAGGATCAATGCGAGTTCGAGACCAGCCTGGGTTACAAAAGTGAGTTCAAGGCCAGCCTCAACTGCATAGCGAGACCCTGTCTCAAAAAGACAAAAAAAAAAAAAAAAAAAAAATACCCAGAGTAGCAAGAGTACCTTGAGGTATAGCAGTTCCTCTTTGTTTGTGGTTCCCTTTTGTGTGGTTTCTGTTTCCCATTGTCATTGGTGGCCTCTGGATACTACTTAGAAAATTTCAGAAATAAGCATTTCATAAGTATGAAATTTCATGACATTCTCAGTAACAGGAAGAAACCTCATGTAGTCCCTGTCGTCCTGCTTAGAATGTGAACCTTTTTGTCTGGTGTACGCTCCTTGCCATTGGCCATGTAGCAGTTAGCTGTTCTAATGAATTTTCTGTGGTTTTAGCAAAGTGTCTGTGTTCAAGTTAGTCTTCCTTCACTTCCTAATGACCCTAAAGTGCAAGATTAATGCGGGTTAATTTACTATGGGCTATAGTGATAATTTTCATATTTGACCATTGGTAACTGTTGGTATAGTCTTACTTTACCTAATTCATAAATTAAACTTTATAAGTATGTATGGGAAAAGTTTAACATGTATGGGTTTCAGTATATCTTCAGCCTTTAGAATTGTCCACCAGAACTCTTTGAACATACCTTCAGCAGGTAAGATAGAGAATCTTGCATCACTGTCATGATACTATATAAAGGAAATAAAAGAAATCAAGAAGTATGACTGTGAGAAGACAACCCTTTATAGCACTTTAAATATTTGCTCAGCATGTGTTATCACTTTTCAAGAGCTTACCAATAGCAATAGCTGAATTAAAAAAGCAAACAACAAAGTACAATAAACTATAATTTACATTTTTTGCTATGCTGTAGTCCTTGGAGTCAACTTCAAAATAAGAACAGTCTCTGACATAAAGTGTTTCTGGGAGCTGATGCCTCAGACCTGAAGAGATGTCTTGCACGATCTGATTGACTGCTTTCAGTAGAGGAGTAGTGAGCTTGTCATGATGAATGAGAGCACAAGTGATGTACAGAGAGGATAATAGGATGGATCTATGCTGCAGAGTTCTAGAAAGCGTTGTATAATTCTACTAATACTCTTCTATTAAAAATTTTTAAAAAACTAAAACTAAAACTAAATAAAAAAATAGAAAGCCTAAAACTGGCTTGGATTAGAGTTCTAATGTTTAAGATAATGAAGAGTCAATATAGGGTCCATTATAAGAGAAATTTTATTTATTTATTTATTTATTCATTTATTTATTTTATTTGATAGAGGGTCTCACCACACAGTTTGGACTTTAGTGATCCTCCTGCCTTAGCCTCCCACGCACTGTGATTACAGGTGTTTGCCACCACGCCCAATATCAGTGAACAGCATGGCATGCCTGGGATTCCAGTGTCTTCATGGCATATGCTGGCAAAGATCAAACCCAGGTTATTGCAGTTCCCAGGCATGCTCTTAGAACACTGAGCCCCAAACATTCTTTTTTTTTTTTTTTTTTTTTTTTTTCTTTTTCATTTTGGTGAAGGCCATGCAAGTACTTCAAGATCATTTATTGTTTCCTCTGAAAATATCTAAGGTTCGGGGATATAGCTCAGCAGCATAAGCATCTACCTGATGAGTGCAAAGTACAGATTTCAATTCCCAGTATCACACACACACACACCATTATTTAAATAAAAATTATCTGTCTTGTATCAGTGCTAATTTTTCTTGTTGCTTTTGCTATTGTTTTCTGTAAGAGTTGGGAAAGGATCATGGTGACCAGGAAGGGAAAGCTTTTACTTTAGGTTTTGGTTTTTTTGTTTCTTTGCTTTTGTTTTTATCAACAATGTTTAGATGTAGGTCATATCTTTTGCCTTAAAATTCTAAAGTAGAAATGTTCCCAAGTATATTACAAATTGTAAGAAAAGTTAAAGTTAAAGGAATTAACAGAAAAAAAAATTACAACTCATTTAGAGTATGGATGGAAATTAATATAATGCCCACTATTATAATTTCTGAGAAAGTATACTTTTGATACTGTTGTTTTTCCTGAGGTATAAAGATCTAATACTGCAATTAAGCATAATTTCAATATATATGACTTTCAAGGAGCAATAGCTCTTCTTAGAAAACTAATATTCTAAATTTAGGATATTCCTAATAATCCCTGCAGCACCATTTATAACAAAGGTAAATTGGCAGCCAAATATTTGGCAAACAAAAAAAAGGCTGAAAAGTTATTTCTCTCATATTAGACGATTTTAACTTTAATAAAGTAGAATACATGTAGGCTACATTTCAGGCTAGTTATTTTATTTATTAAGAAAGATAAATGATAAGTGGTAAGAATAACAAAAAATAGAATAGATTATAGAGTGTCAGAAGGAGGCAAGAAAGCAAATGCCAAGAAACATAATATACTTAAGATGTTTCTTTTGTGAATAAAATATTAATAAAGGACTTCTTGCCACATAGATTCAAGGTATGTTTTCCATTATCTTCATTTTATTGTTAAAATAATAAAACAAAATAACAAAAGAATAAAACATATACAGTAATAGTTTTCTTATGGAAGTTACTGTGACTTTTAAGTCAAGTTGTATTTTGTTTTGATAAATAAATGAAAGATTTTTAGTCTACGTAAATGTGAACAAAATATTCAAGATAAATTTTGGGAAAATAAACAACAATACAATATGATGATAAGACAGTAGTAGTGAGGGTTAAGGATAGTAAACATAATTTCCACGTAAATGGTTCCATCATTTCTGACATATAAGAAGAGCTGCTGGTGGAAGGCAATACTCATACCGTCCTCAGGGCCTGACAAAATGCATGTGCACCGCACAGTGAGAGTAGCTATTAATGAAAACTGATCTTATGCCCACTTCCTCAACTTGCAGTCTCCTTTGGAACGGTCATGTCATCTAGTTTTTGACAGTTCTACTTATTGAAATATATCCTTCCTCTTAGAAAGTTAAGCAATAAGGTTGACAATTAATATATTGTAGATAAGGGAACAGAATTTATGTGACAGTCACATAAAATATGGAGTGTGTTTGTGGTTATTGCAGTCATTCTGCTCTCACAGAAAATCTGTGCATGTGCTGCTATTGTTGTCTTTGTATGAAAACATACACAATCTGAAGCCTGTTTAGAAAAGGATTCCTTAGAGTCAGTAACTGTTTAAGTTTTACGAGAGAGCTGAAGAAAGCATTTTGTTGTGTAGCCCTCTGTAAAAAAAAGAAAGAAGAAGGAGAAGAAAGGAGACAAACAGAAGGATGGCTGTTTGCAAATTGTTTAAAATAAATTATTATTTGGAAAATGAACTTAAGGAATAAGTACATTAGCACTTATAGTTGATGAATGTGAATTTAAGGTAGATTTAGGACTTTTTAAATGGATAGGCCCACCTACTGATAAAATGAGTTTGCCAGCAAAAGCTATGTTTACAGTTTTGTTTTAAATGACTGACCACAAGATTGAGACTCAATATTTGAAATATTCTGGGATGTTATGTATTTTAATACAGTTAGAATTTTCTTAATTCTTACTCAATAATTACGGTATATGAAACTAATGGGGAAAATTATGAAACACACTCATGTAAAACAGGTATATGTATTTTCCATATTGAAATATTAGCATTAACTTTATGGCTTTACTTCATCTAAGTAGAGTGTGAAAGTCTTCAACAGAGTGTCCAGGATTTCATAAAATTCTGCTATCTGTCAAAACTAGAATAGATTAATGAAACAAACAAGTGAACAATTAAAACGATCTAGGGAAAACAAGTGAGAAAATAACATTCTTTTTGCAAGATGCAAGAGGCTGTTCTCACATACAGGCTATTTGTCAAGTATGAAGAATACAGGAGTCCCATGAGCAGTAAAACACAAAGCAATTTGCTTATCTACCATTTCAGGGATGCTGGCAATGTTATGTCTTGACAAAAATTCATACATGAAAACACCACTCATGAACAAGTACTGCTAATAGTCTTTTCCATTAGAAAGTTCAATACGAAGGTAAAATCTAAGACTAGCTATTTGACTTTTCCTTTAAAGGAAGATCTTACAAAAGAAAAGTCATCCAGTAGACAGCCTGATCAATATGAGATGCCCTATTCTGAGCAGTTATAAGAGACTTTCCAGGGCAGGATAAAAGCCCATGAAGTTCACTTGGTCAAAGAGAAGTGCAGTCACCTAGACACTGAAGCAATCTACAAACAGTATATAGTCAAGGGACAGAAGGGCTGTAAGTGCAACTGCTCACTAATCCTAGGCTAGGAAAACTATCATGGGTTGAAGGGATACAGTAGATAGGAATATAGCTAGCCTGCAAAATACTCATGAATATCGTGCATGAATAAAGGTTTAAAAACTGTAATTTCCTTCTCTCTCTCTCTGTTGACTTTGTATCTAATTTTGTGATGAATTTGGTTGTTAAATCAAGAAGTTATTGGTGAAGATTTGGGGTCTTCTAAGTAAGGTGCCATGTCCTCTGCAACTGTCTCAGTTACTTTTCTCTCATTGCTGGGACGAAATACCGACAACCAAAATTAAGCAAGAAAAGGTTTGTGCAGCTTACAGTTAGTGGAAGTTTCAGTCCATACTCAGCTGGCTCCAATGCAGAGGGGGACATGGCAGAGGGCAGCAGTCCATGGCAGTGGAAAATAGCAAAGAAAGGGCACCAGCTGCTGCTTCTAGCAACCCTCTCTTCCCTCATTACAATGCAAGGCACTCTGCCTACCCCAGCGTGTGTGCAGCACTCACACCTTAAATCCCAGCATTGGCTTATGAATTAATCACAAACTCCAGAAGCCACCCAATTAAAAAGCATGAGGCTTTGGTGGGACACCTAGACACAAATCATAAAAGCAACTAATGATGATTTAACTTCTTTTTCTTTTCTCATAATTTTTCTTTCTTTCTCTTGTCTAATTCCTCTGGGTAATGTTTCCAAAATTGTACTGTAAAGGAGAAGCATTAGTGGACATCCTTGTTCCTGATTTTGCAATGGCAGCTTTCAATATTTGATCATTTAGTATGATGTTAGCTGTTGGTTTGTCATAGGTGGCTTATATCAAGTTATGTACAGTCTATTCCAATTTTCCAGAGGGCTGCTAGCATAAATGGCTGCTGTACTCTCCAGTGCTTTTTATCTTTTCTTTTTATCATCTACTGAGATGATAAAGTGATTTTTGCTTTGGTTTAGTTAATATTGAGTATCACACTTATTGATTTGCATAGGTTGAACTATTCATGCCTCCCTGGAATAAATCTTTGAATCCATATTTGTTTTTTGTTTTTTTTTTTTTTCTTTTTTACAGGACCAGGTCTCAAACTTACAACCTTGCACTTGCCAGGCAGGCACTTGTGACATGGAGCTATCTCACCAGCCCCTCATACTTGCTTATGGTGTATAATTTTCTTCACGATTTGTTGTATTCAATTTGCCAATATATTATTGAGAAAATCTGGGTCAGTGTTAATTAGACAGATTGTCCTATAGTTTTCCTTTACGGCTGAACTTTTCTCTAGTTTTTGCAATAAGGATAATATTTGCCTCCAGGAATAATTTTGTAAGTATTTCTTCTTTCTGTTTTCTTAAAGAGTTTCAAATATGGCATTAGCTCTTCTCTAACTTTCTTGTATATTTCAACAGTGAATCACCTAAAATCTGCCTTGCCCTTCTTTGTTATGAAGTTTTTAATTACATTACAATTGTGTTGGCTGATACTGGGTTATTTATAATTTTTATATTGTCTTGATTTAGTTTTCACAATTCAATCATATCTTTTATTTCTTCTGTGTTTTACATCTTATTAGACTAGAGCTTCTCAATATATGCATTAATGGTCTTCTAGATTTTTATAGAAACCAATGTGATTTTTTTCCCTTTATTCTTGTTTTGCGGGGTGTGTGTGTGTGTGTGTGTGTGTGTGTGTGTCTGTGTGTGTGTGTGTCTGTGTGTGTGTGTGTGTGTGTGTGTGTGTGTGTGCCCACATGCATGCATATACCAGGGATTAAACTCAGAATCTTATGCTTGCCAAGCAGGTGCTTATGTCATTGAGTTATACCCCTGACGCTTTTATTCTTATTTACTTAAAAGTGTTTTTGCTTTCCTCTTTTTGATTAGTTGGTTAATAATTTATTAACTTTGTTCTTTCAAAGAACCAACTTTTTGAGTCATTACTTCTTATTTGATTAATTTCAGTTGCATTAATTTTTGCACTTATCTTCCTAGAAATCTGAGTTACGACATTATTGCTATTATTATTATTATTATTATTATTATTATTATTATTATTTCTTAACATTTTTGGTTGTTACAGAGTCTCACTACACAGCTTAGAATCATAGTGATTCCCCTGTTTTCAGCCTCCCCAGTTCTGGGATTACAGGTATACACCAGTACTGGACTCTGTGGCCAGCTCTGCTTGCTCTTGGGGCAGGGCTGTGCTTGCCTAAGTTTGCCTAAGCAGATATTTTAGTTTGCTGACCTATCTCACTGGTCCTTGAGTTACATTTCTAGATTATTCACTTTTTAAAAAACTTTATTTTATTTTATTTTGTTTAGATTGTTCACTTTTGCTAATCTTTTTTTCCTGGTCTGAGTGATCAGTTCTGTACGTTTCTTATATAGGACTGCTTTCATTATATCCACTAAGTGCCACTATATTGTATCAGCATTATCATTTAATTGTAGTTGCTGTTTAATTTTGTCTTCAGTATCCATTGCCACTCATTGGTTGTTGAAAAGAGTGGTGCAATTTCCATGTGTTTATTTTTTTTTTGTGATTTCTTTTGTTACTGATTTCTACTTTCATTGCATTACAGTCAGATTTTCAGCAAGGGATAGTTTCACTTCCTTCACATTTTCTTAAGCAAGTTTTGTGGGATAGTATGTAGTCTATTTTGCAGACCATCTCACATGCAGCTGAGAAGAAAGTGCATTTGATGTTTTGGGGCAGGACCCTTGGTGGACATCTGTGAATTCCATTTGTTCACAGACTTAGTTTACTTTTGATATTTATTTATTTATTTATTTATTTATTTATTTATTTATTTATATAGCTGATCTGTCAGTGAGACTGTGATATTAAGTCCCCCACTACAGTTATCTTAGTACTTATTTTGTCTTTCATGTCTGCTAATGTTTGTTTCCTGTAGTTGGGTGCACTATTATTTGCTGCATATATAATTTTGATTTATGTTTCTTTCTCTTGATGTTTTCCTTAACAAGTAAACAGTGGACTTCATTGTCTCCTTTGGTTAATTTCGGTTTACAGCTTACATTGTCTGCAAATGGAATCCTCTATCCCTGCTTCTTTTCTATTTTCCTCTGCCCTGGAACATTGGTTTTTATCCCTTGACTTTTAGTCTGTGAATATTTATTATTATTAAGGTATTAAATTTATTAAAATTATTAAATGTGTTCCTTTGATGCAGCATATTGCTCAATATTGAGTTCTGATCCATTATATGAATATGATTCTTTTGATTTATGAGTTGAGGCCATTTACATTGATGGTTATAACTGACATGCATCTTTTTCATGTTATTCTTCTTTTGTTCCCCATCTTTATCCTCATTTATTGTGTTGTCCTGCTTGGTGGTTTCTTTCTATCTTTGGTACTATAGTTGTCTTCATTTTCTCTTTCTAATACATCCTCCAGAGCGTTTGGAAGAGCTGATTTTTTGATCATGAATTTCTCCAGTTGTTGCTTGTCACACAACTATCTTACTTCTCCATCAATTTTGTAGGATATTTTGGCGGGGTATAGCAATTGAGATTGAAGATTGTTTTCTTTTAGTGCCCAAAATACCTTACTCAAAGCTCTCCCTGTTTTAAGGATTTTGTATTGTAATGTCTGCTGTGATCATGATGGGCTTTCTTTTATAAATGATTTGTTTCTTTTCTTTTGCTGCTTTTTGTTGTACTGAACTTCCAAAACCTTGATTTCTGTTTGGTGTAGTTTCATTTTAGTCCTAGGTACTTGAGTTCTGTATGTTCATTGAATTTTTTTAGGGTACTTTTGTGTGTATTTTTGTGTAGGGTCTCACTACACAATGAAACTCATAGTGACCCTCCTGTTGTCAGCCTCCCCAGGGATGGGAGTACAGGCATGCTTCACTACTTGTGGACTCAGTTCAGAACTCCAAGGGAGAGATGTAAAATTCTTTATCTATGTTTGGAAAGTTTTCTGTCATTATTCCTCTGAAGTATCTTTTTATGTGTTCTTGCACTGCCAAAATTAAAGAAATGAAGTTTGCATTATGATGTAATCAATTCCATTAGCTAGAGCCTGTCTTCTGTGTAAGCACACTTTTAAATTTTGATTTCATGTTCAGTACATAATTTGTCTTGTCTTGATTTCACTTTAAAAATAACAGCTTAACATATGGTGGCCTTGTTTTATTAGAATTACTCACAGGTACTCAGAAAGTGAACATGCCCAATATTTTACTTACAATTTCTTTACCGAACTCATGTATTGGTCTTCTTCTAGAAGAACTGGCATTTTCAGTGAGGAAGGTATCTATGCGAGAAGTCTTGCTTAAATTTGCTTAGGTAAGATTTATCCTGTGTGTGTCATTGATAAGCTATGGTGGTAATGCTCAACTCCAAATTTATATTTTATAAGCTTTTATGTTTATGGAGATTTGAATTATTAGGCTTGACTATAACAATGAAGTACAAATGTCTGTTTTATGACAAATAATTTACATACTGTAGAACATTGTATTTAAAATAATCTGTCCTTAGCATTCAAGTTAGCTTGCCTCTTAAACAAGAAAGATTAAAAACATGAGGGGGTGCCGAGCGTGGTGGCGCACGCCTGTAATCCTAGCACTCGGGAGGCTGAGGCAGGAGGATTGGTGTGAGTTCGAGACCAGCCTGGGCTACAAAAGTGAGCTCAGGACCAGCCTCAACTGCATAGCGAGACCCTGTCTCAAAAAGACAAAAAAATAAATAAATAAATAAAGTAAAAAAAAAAAAAAAAAAAAAAAAAAAAAAAAAAAAAAAAAAAAAAAAAAAAAAAAAAAAAAAAAAAAAAAAAAAAAAAAAAAAAAAAAAAAAAAAAAAAAAAAAAAAAAAAAAAAAAAAAAAACATGAGGGGCTCTGACATGTAATAGTGTATATGTGATAATAATCACATAATTTATTAACTAGATATCAACCATAGATTATTGACTAAAGCAAAAGAAAATATATGATGAAAATCCCTTACTTGTTTTCATTTTAAATATTTTTATTAATTTATAATTGAGATGTTGAAAATTATGTCATCCTTCCTGATCAAGCTTCTGAAAAACTAGCTCATATTCGTCTAATATTTACATTTTCTTTTAACACACTGATTTAGATCCTGCAAATATCAGAACAAATCAAATTGGTTCCATACACCAGGGAATTCGCTAGTGCAGGTAAAATAGGAAAATACCTATTATTGTAAGCATATACAACACTGAGTGGGGCAAAGAGAATCTGTATTAAGAGGTGTCACTAGAAGTTTGGGAAGACTTGAGTTGGAACTTTCTATAGTATTATTTATCTAAAAATGTAGGATACTTTGGTATAATCCACACTTTGAAGTATTGCGGCCAAGAATTCCGTATGTGCCATGGAAGTATTCATGGCAACTTGATCAATATTGGTGCCAATGAACTGCAGATTCTGGAGGATCAACCTCTGCCAATTTCTGGTGAGCAGTGGATTTACCTCTGTGATTAAGAACCACTTCAAATGCTGCTTGAGTAGACTTTGAAAGTTTTTTTAATTATTATTATTTAAGGACTACGCATATTGAAAGCAAATATTTCCTGGCTTTTTTTTTTTTTTTTTTTTTTTTTTTTTTTTTTTTTTTTTTTTGGCTTTTTGAGACAGGGTCTCACTATGCAGTTCAGGCTGGCCTGGAGCTCACTTTTGTAGCCCAGGCTGGTCTCGAATTCGCACTAATCCTCCTGCCTCAGCCTCCCAAGTGCTGGGATTACAGGCGTGCGCCACCATGCTCGGCTGGACGTTTTTAAAGATGTAATATTTTGCTATTGTCTAGACGAATATTTTATTTGTGAAAACAATGGTTTTGCTGTTACAAATACATGCAAAACTACACTCTCTGAGAAAAGTGTATATGGATTCTGTATTTTTAGAAAAGAATTCTTTTTTTTTTTTGATGTAAGGATATTTAGTAATATGAGTATAAGTAGAAAACATTAACCAAGTAGTTTTTTTTTCCACTTTACATACTTTTAAACCATTACAACATTTGGAAATGTGTTCCTCTTGTAATTAGATATTAAATTTTTTCCAAGAGCCTGGGTAAATTTGTCATCAATTTCAAATATGCAATGTAACTTTTCTACTTCACTGCAAAAAAATAGATAAAAAGTTGCTTTTTTAATAGAAAAAAAGAGACTTTTGGAACTAGTGTTAAAATTAAACAAAATTCTACAAGTACAGTTTGAAATATTTGAAGCACTATCTGATTAAGAACAAAGAACATGGGATTTCAAATTATGTCCTCTTTTGTGGGGAAGTGTTATATAAGAGCTCAGACTATCAAGCCTGGTGAATCTCAGTTTTATTCTTGCCACATTCATGAAATTTTCTGGGTTTGTGGATACTGCTGAGCTAAATGTAATACCTTATGAAAACTATGACTTAAAATACGGGAGATGATATTAAAATTAGAGCACTGCGTAATAAGAATCACTTGACTACTATTGACTGTTACTATTTTTACTGTTTCATGGATATTATGGACTTACCCAGAAGTAATAAATGCTGAGAATGTGCCATTCTGTTCTGTAGATGTACATATAGCTGTCACTTTTCTGAAATGTACTTTAAGGATATTCTTGAAGGAAAGGTTGTGTCAAAATAAAGATGAATGATGGTCCAAGATTATGCAGATAAGAATACTAGTGTCTCTTTTTGAAAAAGCAGAGCTAAATCTTTATCCACATAGCATTCTCTCTGCCAAATGAGCTGTTCTCTACTTGAAGAGTCATGAATCCATTTTTCTGGATTCAGATTAGGGTCGATTATTTTTGATCAGCTGTTTTTTGTCCTCATGTCCTCCAGTACTGCCCCGTCCTGCTGACCAAGGTGGAGATCAGCATTCTTCCCCTGAACAGTACTAAATCAACTTGTTCATTCAACCTCTAGTGGCTTCTCTGCATGAAATAGGTGGGAGTATTTTTAATAGAAGTTAAATAATGGGTGCAAATTATCTTAACAGACCTAGAAGGTTTTACTTTCAGAGCTTAGTACGTTGTACAGATTTTGATGTGTGATTGAATTTGGAAGGGTTCCTATGGCCTTGTAGATGGACAGAAACTGGGTGTTTTTTTTTTTTTTTTTTTTTTTTTTAACGCATAGTTTTTTAGGGTTTGGACAGTGAGATTTATCTGATGTGCTACTGAAATGGGTCTACAATTACAGTGAACTATGAGCAGGTTTATTTTAATTACCTTTTCTGAGCCCAGCAGACTTTTCTGAAGTCCCAGCACTGAATTTGTGCTCTGCTCAGGTGAGCACCTTGGGCAGGAGCATCGTCTAAACTAAAGGTACTGACTGCTATGGATATGCGTCCACGACTGTAGATTTAATGCCACAGAAAACCATGTAGGGTCACATGTATGACAGGCCTGGGAAAGGACTGTGCATTCTTGGGAGTATTTTCATGGGAGTACATCATTCCTGCAGCACGTGCTTAAGCCCTATGGGACAGAGATAAAAGTTAAGAAGGCAAGGAAAGTGGTTTTCTGTGTGAAAACTTTAAGTGTAGTGATGAATTTTGAAAACCTAATAAATAGCTTGAAAAAGAACTAAGAGTGGATAGATGTATTATTTTTCCTAAACATATATACCCAAAGTATATTGGGTATACTTAGGCATGGAGAATTGGGTTGCATTGAGTATTACTAAGAAGAGCACAGTTGTTCTGATCTAGTCTTAGGTTCCTTTCTTTATTCTCACTGAAAAGCCCCTGCTTGCCAGGTTTCTGTCACCATTCAAGCTTTATATCTATTACCTCTTTCCAAATGTTACACAACTCTAATATTCATGATTTGCTTATTAACCTCTACAAATCTCCAATAAAATTTTAATTAATAGGTCTTATAATTTGATCTAAAATTCCACTCTCTGATCTCCTTCTCCCAAACTCAGTACCATGGGATTGAATTCGGGATTGTGGACTTTCCAGGCAGATACTTCTGTCGCTGAACTATATCCCTGGCATTTTTTTTTTTTTTCAAACCGGGGTTTGAACTCACAACCTTATACTTGCCAAGCACGCACTTGTGTCCCAGAGCTGTGTCCCTGGCCCCTCCCTTTGCATTTTTTGATCTCAAAGTCAACTCTGTTTCTTTTTCTATCTCTTAAATCAGCGGTAAGACAGGTGATCACAGTATTGTACTTCATATTACTGTTCAAAGCATGATGTATATCATGCATGTTTTCTAAATTCCACTAAACATCAAAGTTAATTAAAAATACAGATTCTTAAACTATATGAAGACAAGACACTGTTACTTCTATATCAGCTTCCAGGAATGTCAATTATAAAATAGTTCCTAAAGTGGTTTTTGTGCTAAGTAAACTTGAGGTAAGAAAATAGGTGCAATCAGTATTCTCAAATTAAACACAGGTCTCTTTCATATAATATATCATATGATGTGCTATTTATGTTTATGGATAATCTGAGAATTGTTGGAAACTCCTTTCATATGAACTCTACCATATGTGTTATATGAATATATATTATATATACCATAATATATGTATTATTATACTATATACTATCTATATATTTCACTAATATACATTCTATATTAGTATACTACATTTCATTTGAATATTATATGAGGTAATACACATGAGATATATATGTAACTACACATGCCAGGTAATAATATATTTTGAATTGAGCTGATATAGGAATGCCATCCTATTTTCTATTGTCTGCCTCTAGATTCAGTAACAGGAGAAATGTGATATGAGCTTGAGCATGAAAAAGAATTTTGCTCACAAAATTATTTGTATCTAGAAGTACATTGAAGATTCCTCAAATATTTTTTTTTTAGGAAATAAAACTAGCTACATAATTACTGCAAGAAATAGTTTACCTAGGTAAGTAAAGCTAGTTAGATAAAGTGTCATTCTCTACTTTACCACTGCGGATTCCCAATATGTAACACAATGGAATTTAAATGAGAAGATTATTTTGATTCCTAGTTTCAGTGTTTTTAGTTGATTATCAAATGTCTCAAAAGGTAAAGCAGCGTGGTGTAATAGATTAACAGAAGCAAGCTGTTTCCCACACGATGGTCAGGAAGCGCAGAGTAAAGGAAAAAGTCAGGACAAGAGCATCCTTTACAATCGTGCCCCCGTCACCTACACTTTCTCACCAGTCCACATTGCTGAACCTGAGCTTCTGGGGGAGACTTTAAATCTGACCCATAACAGTCCATGTGTTCCTTATAAATGGTTGATGTCCATCTCATTGTGCATGATGTATTTAATCGACCCCTAGTGGTTCCTGCACGCTAAAACAACGGAGATGAAAGTATACTCTGAAACTCAAGGCAAGCTGTTAGTGATCAAGCCTCATGAAAAACACTATTAATACATAAAGATACAGGGTAGACATTCACATTTATAAAGAGTACAATGTGAAAACACAAAAAAATTCAAGTCAAACCAAGACCAAAACCCTATGGAATAAACATTAGTGGATGTGCTTGCATGCTCTGGATATAGGGCTGGTTGATAAAGATATTCACTTCAAAGATGTTAGGCAGACCTACTCAGTGGCCTTACAAGTTATACTGCACTTGGATTTTTATTGATTTGGATTCATCCATAGTTTATAGTATCTCTCAGATGATATTTTATATTCCTGGTACCAACTTCCTGTGCCTTCCACTGAACGTTTGACATTAATGTCAAATTTTATGCAACAGTGATGTATCACTGTTGTATCACATTTTGTTTGCCTTTCTACACTTTCTACAGAATTCTGGATAGACATCTTCATGATCCATTAACTGCATTTTTCCTGTTTATGTAAGCACCATCACATGTATGCTGCCATAGTCATCCAGACTGAATGGAAGGAAGTCTTCCTTAGACAATGCCTATAATGTCTTCTGAGTACTTCAGTGACTACTGAACTTGAGGATATACTTACTTATTTGTCCCTGAATGAATAGGCACACCAGGGTCTGTCTTTTGAAACGGAAAATATATAGCTCTTCAGCCTCCAGCCTGCAATGGATTGGGCCTTGCTCATTTGGCATACACCTTTAAGGTGTCTTTCTTCACTTTCTTGTACCAAAAAATTAGAATTTTTTGTTATTTTTTCAGCAACCATGCTCTACTTGTTTTTTTTTGTTTGTTTGTTTTGTTTTTTTTTGTCTTTTTGAGACAGGGTCTCGTTATGTAGTTCAGGCTGACCTTGAGCTCACTTTTGTAGCCCAGGTTGGTCTCGAACTTGTAACGCTCCACCTGCCTCAGCCTCCCGAGTGCTGAGATTAAAGGCGTGCGCCACCACGCCCGGCTCCATGCTCTACTTTGACCCAAATTTGTGAGAACTTTTTTTCTGGCTAAATCTTTTCTAATCATTCAGCTCTGCTATTTTTATTTTCTTACGTGATTCTTATTGGATTCTTGGCTATAAGCAGCTCACACACTCATGCCGCCTCCAGCATATTGGGCTTCCATGACATTTATTTTGGCTGATTAATTATTAGTGCACTGTTCTTAATCTCCATTTCCCACAAAGCCAAGAAATGAGCAAAATGTAAACAGATTTTCTGCCAACGTATAACACACACTATCCTTATTAAACTCCTAAAGGGATGCTCACTCCCATTTTAAGCATCGAGAGGCTTGCCCGCATTACTGCCTGAATTCTGGTCTTCTGAGCACTGACTGCATCTCCAATTATGTCTACTTTATAGCATCCTAGGGGTTCTCTAGCCAGTATCATACCACCTTTCCCAACTTCTCTCACAAACCCATTCTAAAGCTTATAAATTAAATGATCATATACAGTCACAGCAGTGCATCCATTTCTCATGCTAATTTTTTGTCCTATCTAGCTTTCCTTTTGCCAAAGCATACTATCTGACACAATTTGAAGAAAAAAAAAGAAAAAAGTAATATTTTGGCAGCCACTCTCAGTGGGTTCAGTCCATGATTGGCAGACTCCAGAGTAGAAAGAGACTGGCAGAGGAAAAATGTCACTGTATCATGTCCAGGAAGCAGAGTGAAGAGAGAAATCAGAG
Source organism: Myocastor coypus (assembly GCA_004027025.1). Lineage (NCBI taxonomy): Eukaryota > Metazoa > Chordata > Mammalia > Rodentia > Myocastoridae > Myocastor > Myocastor coypus. Next base: position 79,177 of record PVJA010001374.1, on the reverse strand, counting down.
AAAAGAATGAGCTCCTTCCAGTCTGAACTCAGTCTGTACTCCTTTGAAATAGGTTCCACCTCTGAATGTAAGAGTATGAGGGAATTTTTTACTTAAATCATATCAGTAAGTATGTTGGAACAAAATATACAAAATTTTGATCATATACCTACATAATACACAGACAGACATTGTATTATTCAAATTTTCCAATGCTGGGACAAATTTCTCCAAACTCACACCTTAAAGAGGAAAAGTTTTAATTTGGCTGAAGATTTTGGAGATTTGAGCCCATGATTGACTGTCTTCAAAGCAAAAACTTCCTGATGTAGAAGGCAAAGCTTCTTAGATGATCAAAACTGAAGAGCAGAGCAGGATCAAAGAGCCACAGGAGGAGCCAGGAATTGATGAAGACCCAGTGGTTATGCCTTCATTAATGTACTAGCGGCCTTGCCATTTCTAAACAGAATATCCTTACCTGCCACGTAAAGGAGGAGAATTTTACTTGGCATCAGAATTTCAGTGGCCTCCTTCCTCGGTCAGCTGGCTCCGTGGTAGTACGGTATGGCAAAGGAAATCTGATCCTGTCATGGTGCCCAAAATCAGTGAAAGTAAGCAGGAACTAGAGAGGAGAATACACCTTTTGCAAGCCATGCCTTCAGTGATTGTAAATTTAAATGAGGTCTCTCTCTCATTCTAAAGTGAGATTTGCAGACATCTTTCATCTGAACAATAACACACAGTTTGTCTTCATTTTGTAGTTTTGAAATAAAGACAGTTATCATGACTAGGTTAGACATCGGTTCTCTTATGACATAATGCAAATTCCTGTTCTTGTGGTACATGTACTGTTATTTACATGAACTACAACTCTGATGCTAGCCTTTAAGTTCACAAATCACTATGTCACAATAAGATTAGCATCAAGATTTGTGATCTAGTATGTTTCAGCAAGTCCATGATTTACAAAGAAGCTTCATTGCAGAAGTTTTCATAACCCAGAGCTGATTGTAAGCTGAAAAAGTAAGTCTTACATAGTACACCTATGAAAATTAGGCATTCACATGTTTGTAAACCAAGAAATTTTACTGTATTTCTTGTGGTACTACTTACTGTACATGTTGGGACTGGTCAAAGAGCGTACAGTTGTAAAGCAGTTCATACACAGGCAGTGAAGCATGCAGTTGTGTATCCTTTTCTCTCAAGCTAATAACTACATGTTATATCTTACAAAAATTGACAGTTGTGAAAGGAATGGATCCACCAACACAAAAGTACACCAAGAAATGTGAAAATCATAATGATGTTGAAAACTAATTTAGAAAGGGATATACATGCATGCTTTGGAAAAATAGCTGATTTTGAATCAGCGGTGTTGTCTACCAAGGTTATCTGAGGAATTAGTAAAGATAAAATCATTGACTATATTATCTACCTCGAAATACCAGAGCACAATACCATAGAACACTGATACAAGCAACAGGAATTTGTTCCTCACAATGCTGAATACTGAGAGATCCAAGATCAAGGTTCTGGGCTATTTAGTTCTTAGTGAGGCCTCTGTATGAAAGAACAACTTCACCATAGCCACAGGCGGGAGAAATATAGACTATTACTCTATGGTTGTGCTTTTAAAGGCATTAATCTTATCATATCAGCCTTCCTTAAGCCCTTGATAATTTCATCTAACACTATGCCCCATGCCCAGTCTTATATCACATTGGGGAAAGGTGTTCATGTGTGACTTTGATAGGGGCTGGCAAATCTTCATTCTATAATATCAAACTAAATAAGAACATTGTTTTAAAAAAAGATGTGAATGTGTGCCAGAAGAAGGTATATGGCTTATAAAATAGTACATGAGCTCTCAGTGCAATTTCTTTATGGGCAGGGCTCGTGATGTTAGGCGAAAGATAAAATGTTAGAGGAAAATATAAATTAAGGTAGTGTGATGATTAAACAAGTGATTGAAGATACTCACTGTATGTAGTTAACCTGTATACAAGGGCTAAGAAGAAACAAGTTGATCGTGCAAAGTAAGTTCAAAAAAGATATTGTTCAAAATATCAGTCAAGGGGGCCCGGCGGGATGGCTCAGTGATCTAAAGCGCCTGCTTGGGATAGCTTGGGCGGCTTCAAGGACCACGATTCGATTCCCCGGCACCACATGCTGCACCAGCCCTGCCCTTGGGGTGGGCTGAGCCGGCCATAAAAATGAGTGAATAAACAAATAAAGGCTATGAAACAAGAAAAATAAATAAATAAATAAATAAATAAATAAATAAAACCCAAAATATCAGTCAAGGGCCAGCTAAATATCTCAGTGGATTAAAGCATCTGCAAGCAGGCATGGAGGCCATGGTTTGGATCCCGGGCCAGCTGTGTCAGCCCCACTACCGGGGCATGGCAATTGAGACTGGGCATCGTGGCCTGCCCCTATAATCTCAGCTCCTGGCAGGCTTTAAACATGCAAATGACTACGACTCTGATCTAGAAGTGAGACCCTGAACACTCTGTAGAGTCGTCCCTAAAATATGAAAAAGTATATTATTTAAAAAGGATAGTAAGTTCAAACCTCCTCAAAGTTTCAACCAAAATTCAGAAACTGAATACATATGTCTCAATGTTTCTAATGTTTTAATATTAACTATTAGTTTTGGTGTTTTTCACTTTCCTACACATTGGCAACCAAAGAATTTCTAATGTTTCAAAAAAAAAAAAAAAATCCAAAGTCCATGAAAGAACTGTAGTTATTCCCAATGATTAGTAATTGCTTTACATACTTTAGTTTCAATACCCACTTTTACAGTTTTACATAATTTATAACATGAAATCTGTCTTGTATTCTTCAGTGATGTAATTACCAAAGGGCAAATGACAGCCTTTGGATCAGGAAATGAACTCCCTGTTCACAAGATTAAGTTTTACGGACATAGACATACTAGACAGATAGAAAATAAACAAAAAGAGAGTGAGAGACAAAAATGACATGGCATTTTATTGCGTCTAAATTTTTATTCAAACAATAAGAACCAATATTGAAAATATTGGTATACCTTTGTATATGGGTAGCAGTTTAAGATGAAAAGAAATAGGTTTGTTCATGTGGCTAGAATATAAAATTAAAAAAAAAAAAACTACAATCGAAAATTTGTGAGGATAATCACATTGAAAGGATGGTTAATATTATTTATTCAAAAAATGCAAATCAGAAATAGAATGAAAAAACTATTTCATATCCATGGATATTAATCAAATTACATTATTTGTTAATGAATAAAAATTTGCAATGATATGGTAAATTTAGATTTTTTTATTGCTGGTAGATCTACACAGTGAGGAATATAGTGATTCCTCAAAAAGTTAAATGCAACATGGCAATGCCATTCCTGAGGCCACAACCAAAACTTTATCTGGATAAATGAAAAAACAACTGTGACCATGTATATATTTCCATTTTTTTCAGTAGAGAATTCTGACACGTAGCACAATACAGATGAATATTAATGATATGCTAAGCAAAATGAAGCACAGAAAGGAAGAAATACTCTGTATGTCCAATGAGAAATCTCCCCGCAAAAAAGATGAGACCTAAAATCACTTTCCCCACATATGTATACAAATATGCATATGTATTTGTATGTCTTACATTAAATCTATTTTTTTTAGTAAGTCTGGATTGATATAAATCTCAATCAAATGCAAGTATGTAGTGTACATCTTTAAGGCTTACAGTAACTTGACCCCACCATTTGGATGGTTTCAGTGATCAAGTAGAAGAGTAGTAAATTCCTTCCCCAGAGTTTTAACTCTTATTGTTAATAAACAATAACTAAAAATTATTTTGCTGTTGTTTTGTGAGCAAAATGATCTTAGAAATAAACAACTCATAGGTTTATGTATTGTCAGAAAAAGAAGTTCGTGATGCGTCAGTGAGAAGCATAGGTAGATTTATTAGGCAGGGTTTCTGTTCACGACAGCACCAAGCTAGGTTTTATAGATTGTCTGAGGTGGGCTAAAGACCAGTGTCTCAGTTACTTTTCTTTTGTTTCTGGGACAAAATACCTGGCACCAAAAATTAGGGAAGGGAAAGATTATTTGGATTATACTTTATGAAGGATTCAGTCCATACTCAGCTGGCTCCAAGGTAGAGCAGCACATGAAGAGGGCAGCAGTTGATGGTGGCGGAAGACAGCAAAATATCAAGGGCAAAAGTGTAGGGCAGGGGTGACAGAGATCAAGCTTCTTTCCCTTCCTTATGTTGTATTTAGCCTGACTGCCCCAGCATGGCTGCAGCACTTACACCTATAATCTCAGCAATCATACCCATAATTCCAGCACTGAATCACAAATTAATTACAAACTCTAGAAGCAATTCCTTGACTGCAAGAGGTCTTAGGGGGACATCTGGACACAAACCATAGCATTCTTTCCCTGACCCACCAAAGACTCATGCACATCCCTTTATGCAAAAAATATTTGAATACATTTCTATGAGCTGCCAAAGTCCTAAAATTTTTAGCATTGTTGAAAAATCCAAGTCCAAAGTCTCCAAGATTTAAAGCATATTCTTAGCTGTGAGACCCTACAAAATAAAAAGTTTAGCACTTCCAACAGTCAATGGCACAAGAAAAACATTACCATTCCTAATGGTAAAATCTAGGGGATACAAAGCAGTAAGTAGGACCAAAGCAAGCCCAAAATCTAGCAGGGCAAACATTAAGTCCCATGATTCCATGTCTAACATCCATGGCAATATGTGGCAAATACTGATTTCCATGTGTCTCAGATTTTATGGGACTTTTGGTGATGGTTCCCATGGATTATCTCTTTGGCCTAATTTGTCACTTTCTTACAGTTTTCCTTGGATGATCCATGTTCCAAAGTAGTGGTGGGGTTCCACTGCACTGTAGCCTTTCTACTCACAGCTTCTCATACTATGTTCTTAGGGACACACAGCCTAATCTCCCAGTCCTTCTGGGGTCTACATAGAAGGCTTTTTATTGATTTTTTATGGTTTAACAAAGAACACAATTCCTTAAAAACTTAATAGACATAAGCTTATCTCAGCCAACAGCAACACAATTTTTGGGGGGTTAGAAACAGGAGAAAAAGATTTATATGCTAAACTAGACAAAGGTTTATATGTGGAATTTGTCAAGAACTGTATTAATACATCAGATGTCAACTAAGAAACAATGCAGGTATTACTGAGGTGTGTCACCAAGTTCTCAGCCTACTGCTGTTTTCAGAAATGTAAGGATAATGGTCTGGAATGCAAGTCATGTTGTGGGCAAGATGACCATTATCACCAAGACAAAAAACTAAAAATTTCCAAGGTTGCTCCCCTTAAGTCCATAGATATGATTATTTGAGAAATTATTTTCACATTAATGATAAAAAATTAAACTGGAATTTATGGTTAAAATATTATTTTTTCTCCCTTATTTATTGACAAATATTCTGAATGTTATGATTGGTTTTGGTTTTTAGTTTCTTGGTGTCCATGATGTCCTTCTTAATCTCAGAACCCTTGTATTCTGCATGCACATAAACCAATGCCTCATGGATGATGCTAATGTCTGCTCCCAGGTGCAGCAGTAGGCAGGCTCTCCTCTTTCTCAACATTAGTGGTCAAGTGTGTAGATTGCTGAGCACCTAAACTTGATTCTAAGAAACAAATCCTCTGTTATTCTGCCATTCTGAACCCTGGTGTGGCCACCTCCTCCATTCTGGAAAATGATGCTCTTCAACCTTCTTCTCAGACCAAAGGCTTTCACTTTTGTATTTTTGAGGCTGCAAAGGATAGAGATATGCTACTTTCTGTGATACCTGTAGGCCATCTTTTCTACTGCATTCTTTCTCCACAATGGAGATATCCTGAGCTCTATATTTATAGTCCAGAGTTTTATTGGAGTTTCCTATGTAGCCCAGCACACAACACTTTATATTTCTAGGTTCTATGCACACAATTTTCAACATAAATCTGACTAAAATTCCTCAACAATAACCACAACATTGCCCCAGCCCTTGACTCTCTCAAAACTTATTTTGCCAGAATAATCAGTCCCTCATGCTTCATCTCCATCTCATGTAAAATCTCTGGATATGAGAAAAATGCAGAAAACTTTCTGTTAATCCATATCACACCTCAACTGAAGTCCAAAACTAATGTAGTCCTTTTGCTTAGCAGCAACCTCCTGAATATGGTCTTTACCAGCCAGATTTCTATTAGTCTTCTGGTCTTCTGAGCTCTGATGAGGATGTTCCATACAGAACAGACAAAGGCATTCCAGTGCTTTTCTTCCAGGCAACATCTCCAGATGTTTTCATGTCTGGTCCCAAAAGCAATTTCCAAAGACTTTTTTTTTTTTTTTTTTTTTTGTCTTTTTGAGACAGGGTCTCGCTATGCAGTTGAGGCTGGTCCTGAGCTCACTTTTGAAGCCCAGGCTGGTCTCGAACTCACACCAATCCTCCTGCCTCAGCCTCCCGAGTGCTGGGATTACATCCAAAGACTTTCAAAGCACGTGGTCAGCTATATTCATAACAGTGACCCCTCTTTTCTGTACCAAATTCTGTCTTGGTTACTTTTTATACATTTCTGGGACAAAATATCTGACACTCAAAATTAAGGAAGAAAAGGTTTATGTACCTCAAAATTTGTGGAGGTTTCTTTCCATGATCAGCTGGTTCCAAGACAGGGTGGCATATGGCAGAAGCCAGCAATTTATGGCTGTGGAAAACAGCAAAACATCAAGAGCAAAAAGAGTGAAGGAGAAGGAGCAGAGAGCAAACCTCCCTCCCTCCCTGGTATTGCATTCAGGTTATCCATTGTAGGCCCACAATGGATGAAGTGATCACACCCTTAATCCCAGCACTGGATCATGAATTAATCTCATGTTATAGAATTACACCCCATGATCGTTTAAGGCTCAGAGGACATCTATACGCAAATTATGACATCTGGTTGATATTTTATTTATTATTTTTTTTTTATTCTTGTTTCAGAACCCTTGTTTGTTTATTCACTCATTTTTATGGCCGGCTCAGCCCACCCCAAGGTCAAGGCTGGCGCAGCATGTGGTGCCGGGGATCGAACCGCGGTTCCCGAAGCCGCCCAAGCTTCCCCAAGCAGGGGCTTTAGACCACTGAGCCATCCTGCTGGGCCGACATCTGGTTGATATTTATCGATCCACTTTTTGCTAGATGGTCTTATTTTTTGAGCAGTTTGATCTTCATGAAATCATTATTCCTGCTTGTGGTGTCAGTCATATAAGTTTCTGCTGAATTCCAACAGGAGTTAAGGTTTAGAGCAATGCTTAATTGTGGAAGTACTGTAATTATAAGTACTCTTATCTTGGAATCCTCAATTTTTGAGGCAAGATGAGAAAGATTATGTAAACTCAGCATTAGTCCACTTTGACTTGCTAACTTTTAGACAGATAAATGACTAGTATAACTGCAAATAGAACTCCAAAAATATTTCATTAACAGTTTTACGAAATGAAGGTCAGTTTTTCCTTCCCATTGAACAAATTATTTTCCTTTCATAGTTATTTTATTTTAGTTTGTCTTTAAACAAATCTTGCAAGTTTATACCTGGTGGCCTGAGCAACTAATTTGAAGATAGCATCATGCAATACAGCAACTATTGTTGAACTCCTATTACTTTGTTCAGTAAAATTTTGTATCATTTCTAATGCTTTTTTTTTCTATCACTATTTTTGTATTCTTCAAAAAAAAATGGAAGTCAGGATTTATTCTGATTTTGACTACTTTTGGAGGATCCGTGGATGTAAGTGAAGAGTCACCACTATATAGCACAAGGCCTTTAAGTGCTTTATTGCCTCAGAAGAAAACACAAATCGTATTATCAATGAATTTAATAGATAAATTTATCCATCCTTTGTCCCTACGCAGTCTTTGACTGTGTCAATACAAGTTTTACAAACAATAAAATTAATAGAGATAGAAGATTTGAAGGTTATTAGGGTCCAATTTGAAGGAATAATAGAAAAATATTCCTTAAAAGACTTTCAATATATTTGGAAATTAAATAGTTACATTGATCAACAATTGTTTTTGAATGTCACAGTCCTGAAATGCATGACCAGTCTTGGAGGAATTTGTGATCATTTACCAAACAAGGGGTGTGTGTGTGTGTGTGTGTGTGTGCATGGTTGCATGTGAACTTGTATAAATAATTTCTATATATTTTGAGAAGAATGAATTATACTAAGTCAAGTTTTCTTCTAAGAATAAATATAAATACTTTCATAGTATAATGAAGCCTATTGGACTGACATGGTTTTTATCTTACATCACATTTCATAATGTTCAGTTGAAAAATTTTTATATTTTACTTACCTATCATGTTTTAAGAATTTTTTCTTCTATTAATAAAGGCCAGCTCATGCGAAAATCCCGTATTTTTCATTAATATTGTGAGGTAATTGATTATATCAACTTGAGTAAGAAATGCCCCACTAAGTTGGCTCAGCATAGCTATGGGTGTGGACTAAAAATCCACCCTAGGGAGGATTTCCATCAGACTGTTATCAAAGGGAACAGAAGAAAGAAGGACTTTTGTTTTCTTAGAAGAGGTCCAGTCCTCCTGTTCAGTTTGGATTTCGTCTCTAGGCTTCTAGTGCAGACTCTTTAGCCTCCAGCACTGGCCATTCAACCTTCTATTGCAGACCCTTTGTGCTCTTGATATGATTCAGTGGGACACAACACTGATCTCCAGTCCTTCGACTGGATTCTTAGAATCCTCTATGTATAGTGAGCCTTTTCATAGTCTTCCACTCCCGACTTTATAGGTCACCCTTGTAAGCCAATGTTCTCAATTCTTATATATTTATATGTCTCATATTAAATCTACTTCTCTAGTACGCACTGATCGATATAAATATCAATCAAATGCAAATATATAAGATATTTCTTTTAAGGCTACAATAAGTTGAAACCACTGTTTTGATGTTTGCAATGCATAACAGAAGATATACTGAAGAGATATTTAACTATTAATATTAATAAGTTATAATGAACAAATATTTTGTGAACAAACTGGTCTTAGAATTAAATAATTTATAGGCTTGGAAAACAATGTACTGGTATTCTGAATACTTAAAATCTAGAGCTTTTCCTTTATTGGAAATTTTTGTATCTGTTATGTGAATATGCAGAGTTGAACAAGACAGGGGTTACTCTGATGGAGTTTACAACCTAGGAGACAGCTGTTTTGCTGATGGTTATAGTTGTGAAGTATGCCATGGAAAGGGAAGAACAGGACATTCTGAATAAGGACATCAATGTGATTTAAGTTGTGATGGTGGTTCTTCAAACATGGTTACCCTCCTAATAGCATTAGCATAAATAAGGTTTTTAGAAAGGTAAAGTTTGGGGAACCCGCCCCCCAATACTTACTGAAAGAGAACCATTGTGAGCTAGGGTCAAAGGTCTTTATTGTAATCCACCTTCCAGGAGATTCTGACGCTGAAATTTGAGAACAGCTGCCCAAAAGCAGTTGTTTTGAATGTGTTCTGAGTTGAAGTTTTTTTATTGTCATTCCTGACCTTTAGTATTTTCATTCCAAGAGCCTCCTCCAGTACTGATCCCCAAAATTATCATCATGTGTGCCCAAATAGTCTCTTATAAATCTGGGCAAGTGCTTATTACCAGTTTCCTCCTTTACCCTGCACCCCAAATGGTAAAATAAGTGAATAAATTCTGACCTTTATCTGTTATTGTCTGGGGAACTGCTCTTGAAGTGTTAAGAGGAATTCAGTTTGTTTATTCCTGAGTCCTAAAAGCATTTGCTCTCATGCCTAAAGATGACTTAAGTCCTGGTTATTTTTGTTTGATTTGTTTTCTTACTTTTTTTTTGTCTTTTTGAGACAGGGTCTTGCTATGCAGTTCAGGCTGCTCTTGAGCTCACTGTTGTAGCCCAAGCTGGTCTCGAACTCACATCTATCCTCCTGCCTCAGTCTCCCGAGTGCTGGGATTACAGGCATGTGCCACCACACCGGGCTTGTTTTCTTACTTTTAACCTATTTTTCTTATCACTTCAATAAATATTGTACTATTTTATATCTGTTGTGATCCTAAATAGTAACTTATTTTATTTGTTTTACACAGCAACTTGATGAGTCTCCTGTATTATAGTCATCATGTTTACATGCATTAAACTGACATACCTTCTCTTTCTTAAGAACTTTGAATGTATTCAAGCAAGTAAAAGGTTTATTTTTCATTTTATCTTGTATTCTTGATGTTAAAACTAAAACTTTTGTTTAGAGACACCAAGGTGTCTTGAGCCATTACAGCTGCTTGGCAGAAAAGGACCAAGGCATTCTACAGCCATGGTAGACAGTCCATGGGCAAATGCTAAGTCGACCAATGAGGCAACATATTTTATAATCAAATTTCGAAAAGGAACATACAAATTGTTTATAGGAATTTACATGTACTACAGATAAGGAGCAAAGATAGAAAAAACAAACACTGCATTTTCTTTCTTTCTTTCTTTTTTTTTTTTTTTTTTTTTTTTTTTTTTTTTTTTTTTTTTTTTTTTTTTTTTTTTTTTTTTTTTTTTTTTTTTTTAAATTCTAGTCAATGGGGTAAACCATAAAGAGAAAAAAAACTTTTTTTTTTTTTTTTGCTTTGATTAGAATTGAGAGACTAGAAAGCTTCCCTGTGCCATGTTCAGAATATAAGTATTTAAAAATTTAAGAATTACCTTTGGAAGGACATTTTCCATAATACCTCTTAGAATGTTATCTTCTACGTCAGTGCACTCATCTGATCATCCCTATCCATTTCTGAAGCAGTTATGGAAGCCCTTTGTTGTGGCTGCCTTTGGGTGGAGCAATAAAAAATTCAGTGAGTGGCATGCTGCAAACCATCTGCTGGAGAGGAGGATGCATAGAAACATAATACTGATTTTTTATTTAGCTTATTCACTGGAGGTGGGGCTGAAAAATGCCTGGCTATTTCCCAAAAATAAAGTAAGTAGGAAATAAAAATGTTCTGAATATATTCAAGAAGTGAAGCTACCAAGAGTGTGCAACTAAAAACATACTACACAACGCTACTAGTGAGACCTGTTCCCACACAAACATGCAAACCAGATACTCTCATTGCTGCACTATATTATACTAGAGCTCTGCCAATAAAATGTTCTCTGGGCCTTTTGAGTCTTTTCAATAATGCTCTTTTGCTAACATGACTAGTCCACTGTATTTCAAACGTGTTTTTTTAAAATTAAGTGGGGCAAATCTCTTGTATCTCTGAACAAAATTCCAAAGTACTTTAGTTTTGGACTGTGGTATTTGCCTGATACTAACTGATAAGAATTAGCAAGGGTCAGAGATATTTGTATGATTTAACAACAGAATAGTTCCTCCTTCTCTCTCTCTCCTCCCTCTCTTTCTCTGCCTCTCTGTATATGTATATGTATAGGTACTTAGGTAGCTAGCTAACTATATATATATATACATGTGTATAAATGAGATATATGTTCTCTCTATATATAGGTTCATTTTAGGTAATTTATACATGCACTTAGATACTCTGACATTTTCTTTCCTTCATAATCCCCATTCTGTCTACATCATTAATTACACATTTTTTGCAATAGACTCTTGAGCAGGATTGATATTAAAAAGAGACCCACTAAGCAAAATCAATAGGGAGGTGGGTCATGCCCACACACTTTACTCTGTAGAACGATTGTGAGGACAATATGCAATATGTCAACTTTCAAAGAAAAGAAAGGGGAAAAGAAAAGAAAAAAAGTAATGTTGATTTAGAAGGGTTAATGTTTAATTGTTTGATCAATTTTATATACCTATATGTATTAATCTAAACTGATCTGATGAAAATAGGTAATATAACCATTGTTAAATTTAAACAATAAAAAATTGAAATTTGAAAAAAAATAAAATAAAATAAAAAGAGATCCATATGATGATGGTAAATAATTTGTAATTGGTACAAGGTTCAGACAGCTATGATTTTTGTTGCTTTACAAATACATTTTTTAATGTTTAAATAGAATAAGACATGAGAAAATAAACTTTGTCAATGATACAGAATCTCTCTGAACAAGATGATTAATATTCAGTAATGATTGTTGTATTACATATTGTTATCTTTGAATTAATTGTTCAAATTACCAGGCATAAGCATGATAAATGTTTCAAAAAATTAAAGAAATATTTAAACCTTAGCTGTTCCTTTCAATAAACTAGTAGAGATCAGCAGTAAAATTAAAATTATCCCAGCCATTGTTACACACACACAAACACACACACGCATACACACTTTTTTTTCACTTTTTTCTTTCTTTTTTTCTTTTCCTTCATCCAAGTTGTTCTATTCCTTTGAACAGTTTCCATCTTTCCACATTATCTTTTTTTTTTTTCCCCCTTTAGGAAACGTCTACAGGGTATTCAGGGTCTTACTAGTAGGTCGGGCTCACAATGATCCTCCTGTTTATAGTTTCCCAAGAGCTGGGATTACAGGTATGCACCACCACACCCAGTCTCAATTGCCTTCTTAGCGAACCTTTGGGGACCAGCATGGCAGGTCCCAGGGATCAAACCCCTGTCCCCTGTGGCTGCTTGCTGGTGCTTTAATCTGCTGAGCTATTTGGGCAGCTCTTCACAATACCTATTTTACATTTTGTGTTTTATTTACCCATTCAGTTGCTCATATTACAGAGACTATATGGTGTTTACACGTATGGGTTTGATTTATTTCATTTATAAGGATAAATGCATAAAAATATCACATTGTTCTTATCCATTCCTGTGTTGATGGGTATTTATTTTCAATCCAAGTTTTCATTGTGCTGTTATAAACATGGATACACATATGTCACTAGTATGATATTTTCATTTCTTCTGGAAAAATACACGGAAGGGGAATATGTGAGTTAGGAGAGACCTTCCAGTCCTAGTTTTTTGAGGAATCTTCACACACACTGATTTCCACAGTGCTTATCCCAGTCTACAGTCCCTCCAGCGGTGAAAAAGGGCTCATCTTTCAACAAAACCCATCCAGCATTTGTTATCTTTTCATTTCATTATTATAGGCATGCTTTCTGGGATGAGATGGAATCTTACTGTTGTTTTTATTTGCATTTCTCAAATGACCAATGATGTCATATATTTATTTGCCACTTTTTTTTCTTCATTTTGAAAATGTGTATTTATCTCAAATGTCCATTTTGGATTTGTCTTTCAATGTTTGGGCCCTAGTGTTTTATTTTGTTTCCTTATATGTTGTAGATAAATTTCTTTTTCTCAAAGGGACAGTTGGATAAATTTTGTCCCACTTTGTGGGTTTTGTGTTTACTCTGTTGGTGTTTTTTTTTTTTTTTTTTTATAAGCAAACATAAATGGTGCTGGAAAAACTGGCTTTCCACATGCCAAAGACTAAAATTAGAACCAAGTCTACCACCATGCAGTAAACTAAAGTCAAAATGGATCAAATGCCTAACAAAGCATAAACATTAACCCTAGTGGAAGAGAAATTAAGTAGAAATCTTGAAGACATAGAGGTAGACAGAGAGGTCATGAACAAAACTCAAGCTTAATGGAAAATACTTCAAAAAATCACGAGCTAGGATAACATCTTATTCCAAAGTTTTTGCACAGCTATGTTTCAAGGGAAGCAAAAGTTGTTAAATCTTGGTTTGGTTTAAGCAAACATATCGTTTAGGTTTCTGACAAAGTAGAATATCCACCTGTCATACGATGACAGGTATGACTATAGTAAATAAGATTTCTGGCTACTAAAAAGGCAAGTGGTGGAGTCCTGGAAAATGTACCATAAAGGAAGTTGCAGACTTGAGAAATTCCAGTGTAAGGAAGTAATAGGTACATGTTACACCTCCTGTCTAGGTGTCACCCCAAAGTCTTATGCGGACATAGAATTTTTCAGCAGTTGCTGGGATTAAGTGCGTGCTCCCAATATTGAGGATGTGAATATTAAATTAATTCACTAATTGGCTTGGCACAGATTAGGGAGTTTGTAATGGGAAGGTTAACCTTAGCAAGGCTGCATAAGATGGAAGGGGCAGAAAGAGGGTGTGGGAGTGACTTGTCAATTGCTGGTGTGCTACTTCACTTCTCATTGCCTTTCGGCTGCCATAAGATGTTTTTCCACTGTGATTCCTTTCTGCCAAGTCACCTTATCTTGCAGCCAGCCAGCTATAAACCGAAACATTTATAAGCTGTGAGCTAAATAAAACTTTTCTCTTTAAGTGTAGAGGATCTTCTCTCACCAACTAGGAAAGTAATTAAGACACCATGTTGAAAAGTGAGGAAGTTCATTAAAAGCTTGGTGCAGATTGTATAAAGGAAAAAAGTAGATACTAGAAAAGTAAATTTTACTGGTATAAAATCATTCTAAAAGTAAGAAGATATAAATTAGAAAGAGGTTACTCATAGGCTGTGATTGTAGCTCAGCAGGAGAAAATTTACTTACCATATGCAATGCCACAAATTTGATATCTATCACCTTTTAAAAAATACAGAACATGGGCTGGGGATTTGGCTCAGCGGTAGAATGCTTGCCTGGCAAGTGCAAGGTACCGAGTTCAATCCCTGTTACCTCAAAAAACCAAAACAAAACAAAAACTTATGGTTACAATTTAAAAAAAAATAAAAATAAAAAATACAGAACATGATAACAATTGCTGGAAGATAATAACAGCAAAGCCTAATATATTAAAAGGTGCACAACTGTATTTGTATAGTAAGAGGAATGTGCACCTTGAACTAAGAAACCAAGAAGTCTACCTCATCTTTAAAGTGTCATCTACTCATGCTAGGCCAAAAATAATTCATATAATCATCATAATAAATTATATTTCAATATTCGCAGCACATGTATTGTTGGGTTTTTGTAAAAGATTAAAATGAAATAATGAACTCTCAACAAATTATACCATAATTTGAAATGAGACTAAATCTTCTACGTTAAGTTTGACTTACGCAAGTATTATATTATTATCATACTATAATTTGAACATGAGAAAAAGAATTTCTAAAGAAGTCAGATACTACATTTTGAGATATTTGGCACACAGTGCATTGGGAGAAAGCCACACCATCTTGCCAATGTACTATTCAATTTACTGTTGAAAATTTTAACAAAGTTGTAAGATTATTGATGCTAATTTCTAGAAAGAGGAATTACCAGAGCAATATATGCTGAGAATATAAATAACACAGGAGTCTATTAATTCTGTGTGAGTTTAGTAGCACATCTAATTCTGTAACACTGAGGAAAGGAGAAACAATAAAAGCACATTAGTTTGAGTGTCTTTTGTACTCTTGTAATTGATGCTGATCCTGGTATTTGACAGGATATGCCATGCAATAATAATGGTGTATCTTTGCCAGGAGTGGTGGCTCACTCCTGTAATCCTAGCACTTGGGAGGCTGAGGCAGGAGGGTTGCTGCGAGTTTGAGATCAGCCTGGGCTACAAAAGTAAGCTGAAGGCCACCCTCAATTGCATAATGAGACCCTGTCTCAAAAAGACAAAAAAAAAAAAAAAAAAATAATGGTGTATTTTCATTTTCTCTTAGAATCAGCATAATGTTATCTTTATATATACACCTGGTGCATTAATGTTCATCACAGGTAGGCACAAGGGAGATAAAGTAAGACAGGATATGTATTTGGCCATGTTATACTTCTGAATATTTGTCTTTTGTGCAAGGAAGGTCTGCAAGGGGCTTCAAGCATTTATTGACTGAGTCTTCAGTTAATTACTTTACTTGGTACTAAAGACTTGCTCATTTCCAGGTTACCTGCCATTATCTCTCTATATTATTTAAGTGGCCAAAAAACCTATACTGTTTTAGATTTTATTTTAATATCAATATAGAAATCAATATTACATTAATATAAAGCTCTGTAACTTTTAAAATACTATTCCCCACTTAATATAAAATCCTGAAGAATAGGAACAATGCTTTTATGATTATCTTGCTCATGAAGAACATGAGGTTTAGACAGGTGCTGCACCACGGAGCTACCTCTCCAGTCCAAATCTGAGGCTTATAGATGCGATTTGGTACAAACATCAAACTTATTAGATGAAAAACACATCGTAGAAAGTTCTGACTCAAAAGTCAGTAGTGATTTTGTTTTCATTTTTTACTCTCTGGTTTACAGATGTAGTATCTGTCATCTATCTAAATTATTATTTTAATATATTAAAAACAGGAAGGATTATTAAAAGTGAATCATTAAAACTGTGAAAAACATAAAATATATTGTGCATATATTCATATATTATTTTAATAAATTTCTAGTAAAGAAATCTTTCAGTATGAGTACAATGTCCAAAATTTCAATGAATATATTTAGTAAGCATTCGCGGAGTTGTCAATCTGCCAAGTTTTATAGGAAAAATGTAGCTCTTTGAAAGCGTCTTGCCCCTTGCCTTCTAGTTCTTTTATGTGATAAAATATTTGTAGGTGAATTGCAAAAGTATAATTTCCATCTTTTTATTTCCATAACATTATAGTCAAGATAAATTACTTAATTAAAATGTTTTTATTGGAAAATGCCAGTAAATTGAGATAGCATGGCTGGCTGCCTACATTGAGATAACATAATATAATATATTCAAATGCTTAGATATGTTAAAGCATATTCCTAATTAACCATGAGTAAAAACTCACCAAATATTTAAATATTTTGAATTAAATAGAATCTAAAACACAACCCATTAGCCTCATGTAATGAAACCAAAATAATACTCTTGGGAAATTCATAGGCCCAAATACCTATTTCAGAAAAGAAGATTATTTTCAAATTCATAAGCTGAACTTAGCTTTATGAAATTGTAAAACAACAAAGCAAACTAACTTGAAGCCAGTAGAAGAAAAACAATGATTATTAGGACCCTGTAACTCTAGCACTCCAGAAAGTTAAAACAGGAAGGCTTCAAATTGTAGCCCAAACCAGGTACCTTACTGAGTTCTGGTCTCAAAATTTTAAAAAAAACATCATCAAAAGTTCTGCTAATGTAGCTCTTTTGTTCAATGTCATACAGCAAAGTAATGGTGTTCGTGATGATGTTAATAATGATTGTTGAAAGATTAGGGTGAAAATAATGTAAAAGATCTTTGATTAATAAGAAGATTTACTAACCATTATTATAAACCTTTGATTGGGAAAACCAAATTCCCATTCATATTACTAAAGAAAGGCTTCTAATGGGACTTTCACAAATTTTGAAACATCATCAAGGAACATAATTTTTCAAATGTATTATGAAAATTTAAGTAATTAGGAAAGATAAAGTCATAGAAAAATTCAAATTATGAAGCTAGCTTGAAGAATAGCAAAATATGAAAAGTATAAAACTGAATAAAATTTAAAATTTTGGCTCAAATTAAAAAAAAAAACCTAGATCAAATGGCTTTAGTCTTTAATTTTATAATCACTTCAATCAAGAACTAGAACCAGTCCTATACTAGTAATAATAGCAACAAAACTTGTTTTATTAGGAAAGCATTACCCTAAATCAAACCAGAAAAAAATTACAAGGAAAAATAAACTATTAAATAAATTGTAATGACATCAGCATGAAAAAATCCTAGTAGTTTTCATGAATATAAAGACAAAAATCTTAGTAACATATTAGCCAGACAAATTCATAAAAATATATTTAATACCATGACTAAGTGGTATATACCTAATAAATTCTAGGTTAGCTTTTATTAAAAAAAACAACTAACATAATAAATCATATTAATGGATTAAAGTGAAAATATTACATACATATCTCAGTCCTCAGTCACAATAGATCTTTTTGACAAACTCTAGGAATAAATGGGATACTTTTACATTGATCAATGGTGTATAGCTTACATCAAATAATATCAGATTTACTGGTAAAAGAATATGATTTTTTTTTGTCCTTTTGAGACAGGGTCTCGCTATACAGTTCAAGCTGGCCTTGAGCTCACTTTTGTAGCCCAGGCTGGTCTTGAACTCGCATCGATCCTCCTGCCTCAGCCTCCCGAGTGCTGGGATTACAGGCATGCGCCACCACGCCCGGCTTAATTTTCTTTAAATCATGAAATAAGATAAACATGTCTGCTCTTGCTTTTTTTACTTATTGTTGCACTAAGAGATGTTGCCCATCTATTAAAAAGGGAGAAAGCAATAAACATCATACATAACAAAATAAAGCAGTGTAAAGCTCTTTTAATTATATAATAATATGGTCTTTTAGGCAAACAAAAATAAAGCAGTACAAAAACATTCTTGAAATACTGCATTTGCCTCACAGTTCATTATTAAGCTTTTTGTCGCTGGGAATACATATTTGACACCCACCTGAAGAGTAGAAGAGGTTTATTTTGGCTCTGAGGCAAATGCAGCACAGAGGAGAAAAGCTGCTGAACGCATGGTAGCCCAGAAATAGAGTGAGCAACAGAAAAGAGGAAGACAACAGATAGATAACTGAAAGGCAGATCTTCAGGGCCACAGCTTCTCCACCTGGACCCCACATTTTAGCAGAAGATTCTGATACCACTCATCAGCGGATTAATCAAACAGTGAGCATAGTACATCCATGACCAAGTTGTCTTAAGAAAACTACACCTCTAAACACAAGTGACTGTGAAAAGGCAAATTGTAGCCCTAAATATGAAATCAGTGTATAAAGTCAATTACGCTTCTTCAGAGCAGCAACAAATCACTTTTAATTACAATAATATAAACTTTATTACATCATACACAATAAAATACTTGGAATAAAATTAGCAAAAGAAATGCAAAATGTGTGTGCTGAATGTATGTATTCCTGTCACAAATTTAATTTTCTAATAACGTTATTCACAAACAGAAATTGTTGAGCACAATTTCACTTCTGTTTGTGAAATGTGCATCAGGTAAGTGGCACAGATGCTGCTGCCTTCCTCAGAATCATGGAGCGAGCCAAGTTTGTGAACCAGTGTGACACTGTAGTTAGAGATCACTCTAGTTAATGAATTACAGGGTTCCTATGTTGCTAAGATGGTGATTTTCCCAAAATTGCTTTGTGGATTCAACACAATTCATGTCAAAGTTTGGATAAGATTTTATTGACACAAAAATTGATGACTAAACTGAGTTGAATCTCTGTGTATGAAAATTCAATTGGCCTTTTCCAACATAATTTTGAAAAGGGGCAAAAGTTGGGTAATATTACTTTAATGGATTGATTTCAAAGGTTACTATGAAGTTACAGTACAAGTAACTATCAGTTGAATAGAATTGAGAATAAAGGAATAATTTCTTAGTTTTATAGTCAATTAAATATACAGAGTTGGAGGGCTGGCCAAATAGCTCAGTGGATTAAAGCACCTGCAAATAGGCCTAGGGGTCAGGGGTTCTATTCCTGGGCCAGCCATGCCAGCCCTGCCCCTGTGCATGCTAAGACAGCAGTTCAGACTGAGCATGGTGGTGCACACCTGTAATCCCAGCTCCTGGGAGGCTGTAAAGAAATGGATCGCTATGAGTCTGATGTAGTAGGGAAACCCTGGACACTCTGTAGACTATTCCCTAAAAATACAGAATAAATAAATATACAGAATCAAGGGAGCAAGATAATTCAATATGGAAAAGATATTTTTTTTGGTAGGCGAAAGCACAATCAATTATATATGCATTTTCAAAACTGCAAATGTGTATACTTTTATCTCAACATTAAAAATAAATGTGTTTAAACAGCTATTATATAGCCTGTTAGATCTAACAGTATGAAATTTTTAGAGAAATGATACAAGATGATCTTCTACTTTGGTTTACACAAATTATAACATCAAGCGGAATGTTAATATACATCAGTATAATTTCAAGAGCAGAATCCATAAAGCTGAGCCTTGATAAAATTAACGATGTTAAAAATACTGAAAGGCAGGGAAAAGAATTTGCACGACTCACATTTTTTAATGTGAATTTGTTTCAAAAATGAATCATTCAGGGCTGGGGAGATAGCTGCACAGCACAAGTCCCTGCCTGGCAAGTGCAATATCATGAGTTTGAACCCTGATCCCACCAAAAAAAAAAAATCATTCAATTTCTGGCACATGATATGTTCTACAAAAGGGACAAAATATTCTAACAAATATTGGTTATTCCAACAAATTCTAACAAAAAATCAGCAAGATTGCATCAGGACAGGAAAAGCTGTTCAACATCATTACTTACTAGAAAAATGCAAAGTAAAACCATTCTGAGATACCTCCCAAGAAGTCATAGACAAACAAAGCAAAAGGGGTCATGTTCTGACTTATACATGGGTGTCTACTGAAACCTCATGAGTTCATTAGTGGGGATTTCTTGGGCATGTTTGCATGTAGCATGTATAAATGTGGCTGAAAGATGAGGCAATATGAGGAAGGGTATGTGGACTGTTCCAATCACTGGTTCATCATAGTTCTGTGTGTGGCCAAACATAAACCTCTCGCAGGATGTGAATGACACCAATTAGTAGGCTTGATATCTGCATGGAATATAAGAAACAGAAAGAATAAAGGCTGCTGGGTGCTGTTTTGCCATCTCTTACTTGATTTGCCATGGACTGTTACTCCCTTCTGGTGCCCTTCTGCCATGCTGCTGTGTCTTTGAACCAGGAAAATGTAGACTGAAATCTCTATTAACCATGAACTGGAAGATAGCTTTCTTCCTTTAACTTTACACATAAGGTATTGTGTCTTAGCAATGAGAAAAAGTAACTCAGACAAGTTATCAGCGAAGAGACCAATAGCAAATTTTGTCAAAGACATGAAGACATGTTATTCACTGCTGGTGGGAATATCAAATATTGTAGCATTTTGTAGATAATTTGACAGTTTCCTGAAAAGTTAAATACATGCTTATGATTCAGAAATTCCATTTCAAAGATACAAGCCTAAGCAGAATGAGAATTACACTCATACAAAAAATGTGTACCTAAGTGCCATAAACTTCAGTACTAAAAAAAAGAAGCAAATGCCTTATATATTCTAATTCCATCAGTTAACATTTTGAGAGTGAAGCTTTTTGAACAATGAACCGATTATCTGGTGCTGGAAGGTGAGCAGAGGTTGAAAATGGGTCCAAAATTATATTAGAATTTGATTGAAATGTTCTAAAAATATATTATGATAATGGCTCCTCAATTCATTGAATTCATTGAATTTTTTATAGAAGATGAGTAAATTTTAAGTTGTGTACATTTTACCTCAAAATGGGAGCAACAGAAGAAGTAACCAAATCCATTTCTAGATGTTATTTCAGTCTCTCAACATGAGCATGGTGTTCTCAGAACAGTATCAAGAAGCCAATTATTTTAACCATTGCTGGAGCAAGGGTGTTTTATAGAGTAGAATGTACCCTTTGGATATGAGCTCTGCTTCTATTTATGTGTTAAATTCGTTGAAAATTGTTTACAAAGCATTTGTGCTTGAAATAATGTGTCCATTCTGTCTTGTTGGACTTATAAACAAAAGACACATGTGAAAAGCCTCACCCTCGACTGCTTTCTGTGTTGCTCTTTCAGTTTATCAAAGAATAAAAGTGAAAGTAAGGCATGATGGCAAAGATATTCAGTTCTACTTAAGTTCTTACCTGATGCATTTTAAACTGAATAAAATTCAATATTTGATAATATTTTCATATGCTGCATGTATGTATGGAAATCTGTACACATAGGAAAATGCACAATATTCAACATTGTAGTTTTGAGGTAATGCCTTGGAAATTATTATATGAATGTTTGCTAACATTGTCTCTCCAGGGTAAAAATGTGTCTAACCTTCACCTTTTTTTTTTTTTTTTTTTTTTTTTTTTTTTTTTTTTTTTTTTTTTTTTTTTTTTTTTTTTTTTTTTTTTTTTTTTTTTTTTTTTTGTTAATACTAGGGATTGATCTTATGTGCCAGGTAGACGCTTATTCTACTGAGCTATCTCTCTGGCCCTATGTGTCTAATCTTTAAAGAAACATTTTCTATGTTTGAAAAAGATTTTGACATCATCAGAAAACTCAGTGAAGACCTAATGTTTCTCCACTTTTTTCTCTAATTCAACAGGTGCTTTGGTAAATTGAGTATTTTTAGGACAAAGTAATGCATTTCATCGTCTGCATCAGTTAGGATGTGTTGATAAGGAGTACACACTTTCTGTGTTTCCACTTATGGTAGAGATCACCATCATGGTTGTGTTTATGCCTATCTTAGTGATGAACCTGAGACTTCAATTTTTCACCCATTAATTTCAGTTCATAGATTTGAAAGCTAGATGTGTAAACATAATGTTAGTTTCTGAATGCTATGATTTATTTAGGCCTATTTTCATTTGTTACAGAGAACAAGGATTGAGACTTCCTCAAAGAAAAAAACTATGATCAAATTGCACTAAATACCCATAACTTGTTATGCTCTTGTTTTTCTGCATAACAGCTCTAAACACATAAACTCCAGTTTTCAACACTAGAATATTTCCACTTCTGGAATGATCTTATACATTAAAGCAAATCATGATATGTGTAACGAAAACATCTGGGATGAATATAATTTAAAGCAATGAATTTCAACCATTGAATATATTGCAAACATGCATGAGTTACTTCTTTATATTTTTACTTAATATGTACCATAAAAATCCTAGGAAAATTAAACATGTAAAACATACATACTAATCACATATTGTTCTTGATTTATATTTTGCTACATTCATTGCTAATCATAAGGAATGTTAAACCATGAAGTTGACAGTTCCTTTTGTCTGTATTCTGGCAACAAATATAGACAGCCCACTACCATGATGCCTACATGGTAGAGATTTAGGGTTGACAACGGTCATTGCATAGGGTTTCATTGTAGAAGATTAGGGCGTGAAGGCTTTGTTATAGACACCAGTGGTGGGCTTGCAGGAAAAATAGAAGTCACTCATGAAAACTGGAGAAAAATAGGTGCTTAGTTTAGAAGTTTGATTTAATGTGTTTTTAATATGTATGTGTGTGTTGTGAAGGTGCTGCAGAATAAACCTAGGTACTAAGCTAGGCAAGCACTTTACCATGGAGCTGCGTTCCCCCATTAGTTGCAATGTAGGTGTGTTGGAAACATTCATTGTTATAGTTTTTATCTAAAATGTCCTCCAAGTCTGGCTGGTGGCTCTAGTACTTGAGGTCCTGAGGCCAGAGGATCATTGTTAGAGTGAGGTTAGCTTGGGAAACAGTGGGTTCTGTTCAGCCTAAATCGCATAGTAAGAAATGTCTGAAAAAAAAAAAAGTCATTAGAGAAAAGTGTCTGCCAAAAGCCTCATATGTTCAGAGATGGCAGAGATGGGACTTTTGGAAAAAATGATCACGTTGTGAATGCTCCCACTTCATGTAGCACACTTATTCACTGATGAGCTCATTTGCTGAATGGACTTACTGGGAAGCAATGACTGTTAAAGAAAGGAGGTCACCAGGTGGGGGGCATTGGAGGTGATAGGTCATCCAAGGTCTCTTCCTTTCTGGCTCTTTTTCTTTTTCCTTCTGGACGGCAACAACTTGAGTAGTGATTCTCTACCATGTCTTTTCCACTTAATGCATCTTCATTGAAACCACCTGATCTCAGGCTGAAAACTTTTGAAACAGTGAGCCAAAACAAAGTTGAGGTTGTGTTCTCAGGTACATCCTAAGCAATAAAAATCTGAGCAAGGCACTTTGCCTTATTACTATACCTAGTATTAATCTTTGGATTTGTGTGTGTGTGTGCACGTGTGTGTGTATATGCACACATGTGTGTGTGTTTCTATATGCATAGGCACTATTATGAAACATAAAAAAAAAAGAGCCTGAACTTCATTCTTTAGGAACACACCTCCCAAGTAGCGCTCTCTAGGGATAAAAAGCAACCGATTTGAGGAAATGTAAACTGTGGTGTTCCCTGTAAGGATACTGAAAACATGTATTTTAAGAAATAATTAGGATATCATATGATTTTAAAGTAGCATTGTTTTTCAATTTCTAACATTTTAAAGAAACTGGCATTATTAACTTCCACAATTAAATGTTGGAAAAGAATAACATGCCATGGACCTACTCATAGGTAAGATTATTTACATGTCTTTTTTGCAGTTACTGCTCTACACGTTGTACACATAAAAGCATAGTGTAATATGGAGTCTTTCGTCAAGGATCAAATCTACATTTAATTTTATTCTCCACAGCAGTAATGTTACATATTGTAATTGTCCTTTTTAGATTTAGTTACCATAGTATTCAGTTGAATATTCAGTGGTGATGAGAGTTTCAACTTTTTAGTTTTATGGGTACTTGTTAGTGTCTGGTGTAATAGGTTTCAGAGGCCCATTAACTCCACTTGATCACCACATAAGTAATCATGCCCTGTATTGTATGAAAGGACTATATTTTTAATAATGATATGCAAATATAAAAATTTATTTCTCTTCGTACCAGTTGTTCTCCTTTGGCACATAAGCGGAAAAGACATAATGAAGTACAAAGAGTTTTATCTATTTGAACTCCAGAAATATCTCCTAAGGTGACATTCCTGTGGTTAAAAAAATCAGTCTTCTTGGTTTTGTGTTTTAAAATATATTTGTTTAGCTCTAATCTAGACCTTGATGATGTCTTTTTCATAGTAATTTGGAAATACCTAACAAACCTGCAAGCAATCATGATACTTTAAAGACATATTCTATCTTCTGAAATTCTCTAGTTACCTGTTCTCTGAGGCCAGTTGTCTATGCTGGTCTCTAGAAAGTTTGTATCATGGGGACAAAATTCAGTTACATAATATTGTACATACTGTCTGATATTTGGTTTCTTTCATGGTGCTATCTTAGAATTCAGAGAAATAGTAGATGAAAGTCCTTGCGAGAGTGCAGAAAGTACAAATTCATCTTGCCAAAGCTACATTTCATGAATAAAAAGAGAGGTGATGTGTTTGGTAACCATGTTTTCCGCTATCTCTTACTATGACAAAATACCTGGGATAAAGAATTTACCAGGAGAAAAACTTCATTTTATTTTTTTGGTTCACAGTTTCTAGTCCATGGTTGGTTCATTCTGTTGCCTTCTGAATTTGTCATGAAAGCAGTACATCATGGTAGGAACACAAGGTAGAGGAAGCTTTTGACTTCATGGTGACCAGGAATCAAAAGACAAAATCAAACAAAGAAACAGTATAAACAGGAATGGAACAAGCTAGAGTCTCAGTAACCCAAACAAGGACATGCCTCCTACTCTTAGGTGTTCCACTGCTTCCAGTAGTTTCATAGACTTATGGTTAAGCCTTCAACTCACAAGATTTTGTAGATCATTTCTGAAGCTGAGTATTGCCATCTTAGAGTAGGATAAAGTCTACACAACTTGCTTAACCCAACCCCGTCCAAAATTTGCTGATAAAAAGGATGATTTCACATTCTCTCTTATTCTATTTTTTGTAGAGTCAAGAAAGTGATTGTTTCAGGTGAAATTTTGGAAATATAAAGGATTTACTATAGTGTTTATTCTAAGAACAAATTCTGAAAGAAAGTGAAAATGAACTAAAATATATGTTTTCATGAAGTTTTAAAAATTTGATGTAGTGGTGCACATACCCAGAGCCTTTGTTCTGAAGTATATCTCTAGCTCTTTTTTAAAATTCTGAAATAAGGTGCCATAAAGTTGTGCACACTAGCTCAAACTTCTCATTCTTCTGCCTTGGCCTCCCTGAGTTGTGGAGTGATAGAGCTATACTTGTCCTAGCCACAGCCAGCTATGAGTTCAGAATTTATTATTTAGTCATTTATTATGAAGTAGCTCCTATGTGAGTTATATGTTAAGAGCATGAAGACATGAATAAATGAAATGTACTTGCATTTCTTCTCATTTCAATGCAAAATTCTCTTAAATATAATAGAATGTTATTTTAGTTTACTTTTCAGTGTAATGCAAAACCTAGAGACTAAAATGACATTTTGTGAAGTAGTGTAGAGATCCTGTATTTTTTATTAGGCTAGTGGTTACATGATGACACATAAATTAATAATTTTATTTTAGGTAAGTGAATTTTACTATGTGTAAATTATACCGAAGGAAAACTCATATTGCTCAAAGATTACAAAGTTTCACTTTTATATCACTAACAAATTCTGGAGATTGAACATACACTGTGATGAGTATAATTAAAATATTATATTATAAATTAAAATATACATAGTGGGTAGATCTTAAATGTTCTGACCAAACAAAAGCACTGATGTTAGATATTTTGATGGAGTTAATAAATTCACTAAATATTTTACATCAGGGGCCCGGCGGAATGGCTCAGTGGTCTAAAGCGCCTGCTTGGGAAAGCTTGGGCGGCTTCAGGGACCACGGTTTGATCCCCGGCACCACATGCTGCACCAGCTCTGCCCTCAGGGTGAGCTGAGCCGGCCATAAAAATGAATGAATAAATAAACAAAGGTTCTGAAACAAGAAAAAAATAAATAAAATAAAATAAATTGTTTAAATAAATAAATATTTTACATCAGTATATGTTGTACTTTTTAAATACATCCAATTTTATTTGCCAGGTATATGTTACTGAAGTTGGGAAAATAAGCAGTGTAATTTATCTTTCTTAATATAAAATAAGCAATGATGTGTAGATGTATATTTATTCATTAGATAAAAGTAAAATCATGAGGAACACTTACCAACCTTTATTTGTGATCTGAGATATTATTTTCCTCTTGCTGTGGTGTTGTGAATGTGGAAAACTACTAAGTATAGAATCATTTATAATCTGTCCCTCTCCCTCCCACCAACTGTCTGTAATTCTGCCTCTATCTTTCAATTACATAAATTAAAGTTCATTTAATTAAGAAATACCCTTTTCTGGGGCTAGGGAAATAGCTCAGTAGGATAAGTGCTTGCCTGACAAGCCTAAGGGCCTGAGTTCAAACCCCTGTTCCACAGGGGGAAAAAAAAAAAAAAGAAATACCCTTTATATAGGTCTTGCTGGCGTCCCGGTGATTTGGAATGTCATTGGATTAAATCCTTCAGAAAATGAACACTATTTTAAGTTTTTAACACCTTGTATTGATTTCTGTTTTCTACTACAGAATTGTGATCTTTTAAACAATGTATAGGTGCCTTAAGTTCAACATGTTCGAAGTTAAGCTACGCAATTTTTCTAGTTAATCTATCTTCTAACTTCCAATCTTGGGTTAATGGTAGCATCATTTACCAATCACAAAACATTGAATTCTTTGACTCACCCCTGTCTATGTTATCCTGATCATTTACATTCAGATTGCACCCAGTTTCAACCACTACTTCCTGTGGTTTTTGTTGATCATTTGCCTTGTCATCATTATTTTTTGTCCATCTTAACTGAAGATTAATTAATTGACTAATTAATTAATTAATTTTTGTGTATGGTACAGAGTCTCACTGCTTGGCCTCATAGTGATCCTCCTATTTTCAGCCTCCTTATCGCTGGGATTACAGACGTGCACCACCACATGCAAACTCCACGGCTGGTTTCCCATGCCCGGATGCAGGGAGAATGTGGCATGTGGTGCTTGGAATTGAACCCTGGTCCCTGCACTTACCTAACCCTGTGTTCAGTCCACTGAACTATTTCCCTGGTCCTAATTGAAGAATTGTAGTCCTAATCTGCTGTTTTATTATTTAGTCTTCCTATGTGTGGTCATTACACAATTTGTAATATGCAGCAGGAAATTGTTATAATAACAAATTGTTCATGTGATTTTCCTGGTTTAAACTTCTTTCTATTTCCTGTTGTCTTTTAAATGAGAAACCGAATTTCTAGATGGGACACAAAATCTTCTATGTTGGGGAGCCTACCAGTTTTTTGATAACAAATAGCTATCTGACTATATTCAAAGGCTCAGGCCCTAAACCACCATAGATTATCTTACTTCTTTGTATTATTGCTTTTATTATTCTCTATACTAGGAGTAAATTTTGCTAAGTCACTTCATGGAATACCTCATCTGCTCTAGTGTGCTTGTGTTTGGAAATTATTTATATTCGTCTATAGTCTATAGTCAAAACATCTCTCCTTTTGCGGTAAAACACCCTAAATGTATGTTCTTTTATAAGATTTTTTTCATGACTGATTTATTTCTGTGATTTCTACACCAAGTCCCTTACTTAATATAAGATAAACAACAAATCCTATGTATGTTAAAATCACTTCTATATTTTTTATGATTCATTTAAACTGAAAAAAATTATGATGCTTCAAGAATTAGTGCAAGGTTTTTAACATCAAAGAAACCCACACACCTAGTTAAAGAACTGATTTATGGGCTTTGGGGATGGAAATATAGGTAAAGGATCACAAAATTGTTTGTAGCCATTACCTTAAATACAAGAAGTGGTTTACAAACATATTTTTATTGAAGTGTAATGTTGCTGCAGAATAGGCATAGTCTAAGTATCCTTAGATCAAGTACAAATATAAATGAAGATAGTTTATTGTCATTGAATACTTAATTAATTATGTTGATGGACTGTTTATAGAACACACTCCATTCTACTTCCATGACTAAGTTCTTGCCTTTGAATCTGGGAAGCCATGTATAAAATGGAGCTTATCTAACTATTTGGAGTTTTATACAAAAATTCAGTAGCACAGGATAACCAGCACCTGGCAACTAGCCTGTGACCAGCTTTGCTTTCTTCTCTCCTCTGTTTTATTTACTATCGGGAAATGACCAAACAGAAATGAATACCCATGTGTGAAAGCAGAAATTTTGCACATTGTTCCTGAGACAGATAGTTGTCTATACAAGCAGAGAATTCCATAAACTGAATTCTTCCAGACAGTAGACAGGCCTCTGGGGAAAGAATTTGAGGGTCCTGGTCAAGCGCACTATAGAATTTCCATAGGTATATAACCAGTAAATATATGTGATGTGCTCTTGGCTTTATACATGCTTTGCCCATGAGTGTGTGGTTAGTCAGCAGAATAGTGTGCATCCAAATCACACGAGCCTGGGGTGTAATGTTCATGCTTAATCATTTCCCAGGTAATTTCCAGTATCTCAACTCGAGAAGGTATGGACTCCTACCCTCTGCTACCTTCCTTTGACAGCCTAAGCACTTGTTAACTTTTCATGGTATAGTTTTTCTTACATTCCTTAAGAAGATATGTCACCAGCACAGTCTACTGAGAACAGGGAATCATTTGGCCGCATCTTAAAGAGAAAACGACTCAATACAATAGAAGAATAATTAATAGATACTGTTTAATATTTATTTTTCTAATTTTTTTTAATTTTTAATTTCTTTTTGGTCTTTTTGAGACAGGGTCTTGCTATGCAGTTGAGGCTGGCTTTGAACTCACTTTTGTAGCCCAGGCTGGTCTCAAACTCGCACCAATCCTCCAGCCTCAGCCTTCTGAGTGCTGGGATTACAGGCATGTACCACCACACCCGGCTGATACTGTTTAATATTTATATTACATTTTGTGTTAATTGTGTAAAACTGCCACTGACATTCTCTAGTTTACATTGAGATGCACTCATAATTTCTGAAATTAACTATTCTAGTTCTTCCAAAGTGTTGTTGGTTATTTCTCTATAACTATTCTGTTAACAAGCTATTCAGTGGGACTATTGTGATTATTTATATTATGTATAAAAGTGAAATATCTCATATAGCTTGAAGGTAAAAAGGCTGGTGAAAATAATTTGTGCTCTATTAAATGAGTCAGCATATAGAAAATAAAAATAAATGGATTTAATCGAATATTGTTGTCTAATTTAGAAACTAAGGATTAAGTCTTGAAGAAATGTTAAATATGTTGAAATTTATATTATCAAGTAATCAGCAGAGGTTTATTGGTTATTGTCCCTTAGTTTGATTTGTCTGTTGGGTTTTGTTTGGGAGGCAGGGTTGACACTTGGTCGGCTGCATAGTTCAGGATGGCTTTCAACTCACGGCAGGCCTCCAGCTGCACTCTGTAGAATGCTGAGATTGCAGGCCTGTATCACTATACCCAGCTGCTTGTAGATTTTGAATTTGGCATTGTTGAAGCTACCTGGTTTCCCAAATGAACTTATTTCTTTTTAAAACACAAGCTGAAATTCTAATCTAAGTAAGTTTGGCAGTTGCGTTTTTTCTTAAATAATTGCTCTTAAAGTTTGTGTTACTTTTAACCTGAAAATGTTAAAAAAAATTTGGATCAATATCACTATGCTTTTTTCTATATGTCTGTCATTCATTTTGTCCCATTTCTGAAAAATGATAGGTTTTTCTTTGTAAACTCATAGAAACACCTAGCCAGAGAAATTCATAACTTTGTTTCATATCAGATATTTTTCATAATGTTTCATATGTACTGTCTAGGATAGAAATCACAATGTACTGTACTTGAACTGTTAAAATCATAAAACTCATAATTTAGAACTAAGTAAATGTTTCTAAGAATATAGTCTGAGAAATTCTTTAATAAATTTCTTCTACAAAGAGAGAAATTCCATAAATATTATCCAGAGGTTACACTAAAATTTTTCATGTCATTCAATTTAAAATAATAATATAAATTATTTCAGCTATTGAGGGTTCTATAAACATTGTATGATAAACATAACATAGTTCTTTTTTCATGACTGGTAATTGTATCTGAGATGCTAGATTAATACAATGATAAATCTTATAAATCACATTACATTTATGAAAATATAAATGAATACAAAATAAAACATTGATTTTTACTCTGTCATTTCAGGAAATGAAACAATGTGACATAGCACTATAATATAGGATCCTATTTACAGAACAGTAGTAAAATATTAGGTTCCTAATTTAATATCAGTATGACTTACACAATCTCTCTTATTTTGTTGGCTCAAGAGTAAACTGTAGTTAACATAATTGTCCTCCAAAGATAGTCATTATATTCAAGAAATGATCTGTGTTACTGCATGATACACAAAGGAGGCCACAGTAACTCTTTCCATATCCATTGACTTGGATTTCTTATGTTATTCTGAGGAAGCAATTCCAGAGGTCATGCTGAAATCCCTTGACCAGCAACAGTCTTGGATAAAAAGAATGATTTTTTTTTTTTTTTTTTTTTTTTTTACTAAGTTGTGTTTTATAGGTAAAGCTGCCAATGAGTTGGAAAACCTGAGGACAATTTAGGACAGTGATAAAGAGGAAAAGAAACTATATGAATGATATTGTCGGCAAAGCAGAGAAAGTATAAGCACACTTTCGTGTGCAAGCACACACATGTACCTAGGTTCATAGACACCAAACACCACAGACAGAAAGAAAACAAAAGAGAATATAAAAGGTGCTTGTCATTCTCACAAACTGCTTTGTTTTTTTAATTTTTATTACTTTTAATAAGAAATAACAATGTGACAGTGTCAAAACACATTAGTAGTGCATTTCAGTATTTGATACACTGCATATTTTTGTCCTCCTATTAGATATATAGAGCACAGGGCTCACAAGCTGCATTGATACTGAGTTGCTAAGATATATTTAGTGACATGTTGTTGATTCAATTTTAGTTGACAATGTAAGAAAAGAGAAAATTATTTGAGGGTAAAAATCGCATGACAAAATGTGCTAGTTGTCATTTTGTACTCTGTGTTTTAGCCCATGAACAATTTTAACGATATGATTTTTAGAAGGTATTGTATCTATGCTATTTACCTGAAAGCTTTCATTTTAGCTTTATTTGTTGCTAAATAAACAGGATCCTTCCAAAAGTTTCATAATCCCATTGCTGTGGTTTATGTCTGCATTTAACCCCAAAGCCTCATGTGGTCATAAGTGGGGCTTTTTTCAGAGGTGGGTGCACCTAGAGCATGTGATGCTGGGACAAAGGGTGAGTGCTTACTAAATTAGTCTACTGATTGGTTCAACGTAGCTTTGGGTGTGGACAATGGGAAGGTACTCCTGGGTGAGAGTGCTGCCTACTCTAAAAACCTGTAACCTAAATCAACAACCAGGGACAGAAAGAAGGCTGCCCTTGCCCCTTTTTGCTGGCTTTGCTATTTCGCTGCTTTGCTGCCTACTTTCCTTCTGCCCAACATAAACTCTATTTCCTTGGCGATGCCACTTCTGCCATTCTACTGTGCTGTAGAACCAGAAGCATATACACTATGTGCTACATAAACCTTTCCTCCTTTAATTTTGGGTGTCATGTATTTTGTCACAAGAATGGCAAAAGTAACTAAAACACACACATGAAGTTAATTATGAGAAACATTTAGCTCTCTTTTAAGATATTCTTTATCAGTTAAAATATGTGTTTTATTGTTTTCCTTGGGGCTGGCTAGATAGCTTAGCAGATTAAAGCACCTGCTCAGGAGGGGGAGAAACCGGGGATTTGATCCCGGTGTGCCCTGCTGGCGCCGCCGGCTGACATGCTGAGAAGGCAATTGAGACCAGGCGTAATGATGTGCACCTGTAACCCCAGTACTTGGGATGCTGAAAACAGCAGGATCCCTGAATGTAGTCTATGTAGTGAGACCTTGCGGATGCTGTACTCAACACACTAAAAGACAATCAGGTATATTTTTGCCCTTTAAGTGTAATGAATGAATTTTATAAACAGAGCATAAAGCAAATCATGTTACAAGGTAAAGGACACTCAGTAAAAGGAATCGTTTGTATCCTAATATGCTTTTTTGATTTTGGAATGAAAATTTGATTACTTGTGAAAAACAAAATACTTATTCATAAATGTTTGCAGTGGTAATACAAGACTTTTGAATTTAAAAGTGATATGTAAGTAAAAAGAGATTTTTCTCTCTTTCCCTCTCTTATAGATTGTAGGTATCAGTTGTTTGACTTTGGAATATTAAAGCATGACTTTCAGGTCAGTCATGTTAGTAAAACAGCTTGTGTTGAAAAGATTATAAGGGGACAACCCAACCCCATTCATCATTCTGTCACTGAATCATCTTTTTTTTCCAGTTTTAGCTTGGACCATGGTTTCATGGCACAGAAAGAAATCTGGGCATCAAACTATAGCATATGAACAAGTGGATGGCCCAAATGTTTGAAAGCATAACATGCATATCTCAATGGGCACTGGTTGAGAGCTTTTTAAACCTATTATTTGTAATTGCAGCACAGACCAGGAGGGGAAAACAAAACAAGTCAAACACAAACAGTAACAATTGTTTACAGATAAGAAACAATTTCAATGTTTGTGTGGGTTTGGATTTGGATAGCTTCTACTGCATCACTGTTTGTGTCAGCATTTTTCAATCTGCCATCCCCACACTGTGGCCATGCCTGCATAATAATTTTCTGTATTATTTATTCTTGTTCAAATATCTACTCATTTCAAAGAGCAATCTCCTGTGTGGAATGCAAACTATTTTCAATAAGAATACAGGCTACTAAGAGGTGAGAAGGGGAAATGATGGTAGAGACAATCTAGTATAACATGTGCTTGTACGCTTCTCTGACTTCTGCTGATTCTAGTGAGTACCTCCAGTTGGTAGCCAGTTTCATTATTTTCAAAGTTAAATTGTATGCTACTGTTAAACTTGAATTATACAACATACAAAAGCCTATTATGCAAAAATTATAAATGGAAGAGAGATTAAAATGATGAATTAGGAAAATTATAGTGATGACACTGTTAATATTAGTATATTGGAACATATTTTTCCAATATAATTATACAGAAGTAAAGGTGAAATACTTGTAGAACTACTGTGAAAGCATCTATTGATGCACCAATTGGAGATCCAATATTTGTCTTCTTTTGAACTTATTTTTTAAAAAGGATCCAAAATGGTAAAAGAATGTGAAAAATAAATAATGCATTTATAAATAATAATGCAAATAATAATGCAATAAATAAATAATGCAAAATAATGCAAAAATAAAGAATGCATTAACTTATAGTAAATATTTTCATCGTGACTTTGAGGCTTCTTAGGTTCAGAGGCTGAATCAAAGGAGGAGCGAACTGGAGATGCCACCTTCAGGAAGACATGCTGTCCTCAATACTGCTAAGCAAGAAGGGAGAAGACATGCTATGTCAATCAGCATGTACTAAAGAAAGGAACAGGTTTAATGTAAGATATGCAGTATTTGAGATTTCACAAGATAGACTTCCCACGGCTGCCCACAGAGCCAGGTATGGCAGAATGTGGAAGGTCTTCTGCACTGGAGACCTGAAGCATCCAGCTGGAAGCTGTAGCTCAGGTGGCATCATCTCTAGCACATGTATCAGGAGGCTGGAGGTTCTGTTCTGTAAGCCAGGGATGGCATTGTGGAGAGCCCTGTACTGCCGTACCCTAAAGATGGCGCCGGTTTCCGCCTTCCACCCCCGAGGGGTGAGTGCTCTCCGCCCGTTATTTATTACCATATATGGTCAAGGCTGAAACCCTTGGCTTGCTTCCGCGTATGTGGACCTACCGTTGAGTGCCACATAGCTAACCGGGATTGGATGCTCGGGAGTATTTACTTAGAAGCCCGCGGGTGCTCAGGAGAGAAGTAAGAAAGAGGGAGAAGGAAGAAAGATCGCGGGTGCTCAGGGGAGAAGGAAGAAAGACAACCGAGATTGTACAAGGGTCCTGAATAAACCGCTGAAGGAAGAGCTGTTTGTTGCGTCCTTCTTGCTGGCGAGGCGGCGCGCGACATGGCATCAAGGTGAAAGTGAAGACTGGAGCTTTTCTGAAGAGTTTCCCATCCAATATGCTTTCCTTCTTCCATTCCCTGTTTTATTATTCAGGCCACAGCTGCCCCAGTATAGGTCTTCTGTCTTTAATAGATCCTCTCAGCCGCTCTCAGAACTATGCTGACTGAATCTGGTTGGACATGTCTTCCTCAAGTAGACAAAATCAGTTAACTATTCCATACATCTTACCTTATATATTATATTTCTTTCTCCTGAAACAAATGACTTATTTCCATTTGATTTCTTTTCTTTCTGTATTCCCTTTGCCTTACCCAGGATAGTAGTGGTTTAAACAGCTGCCTGGCAAGCAGAAGGTCCTGAGTTCCAACCCTGATACTCAGAAGATAAAATAAAATAATAATAAAATATTCTTTCTTGCAGTTAAGATTTCTAGCTGGAGTCGAGACATTTTGGTATTTACTTGTTCATAATGGTCTTTTAAGTTATTTTCTTAAGTTATTTACTTGTTTGGTGTTTACTTGTTCATAATGGTCTTTTAAGTTATTTTCTCACCTCAACATGTTTAGTCGCTGTATATGTGGTACTATCACCAGCCTCATTTTATAAATGTGGATATTAAGACACTGAACAGTAGGAAACTTACTACATCTTCAGAGTTAGTAAATGATAGAAATCATGGTGCAAATTAAAGCTGTGACAGAACTCTATTTGAGTTCTTCCCAATAGAAACTTACTCTGAACTATAAATGCTGTACAATTTTCAAAGACTTCAAATAAATAGAGTAGAACTATGACAACGAAACATGAAATTGTTTGTATTAATATATTTTTCCGCTTATCAGATGAGCATGAAATCATAAAAATGAGTGAACTATTTTATAGTTTTCAATCTAAAATTTTTAAGATACACTGACAGTAATTACTGTATCTTCCTGCTGGGCAGGTTTGCCGCAGTGGTACCTTAGTCACTATTCCACTGGGCGTTTCTTATGCCTTACTGGTAAATCACTGATTGCATCCATGTTTAGCTCCAGTGGTACAAGCCACTCAGTGGAACAATTGTGCTTGTACCAGCTGGATTTAACCTGACAGGAACATATATTTTTACATATATACCAGCTCTCTCATTGCGTTAGTCCCCTCGAGCACATCTAATGGCATCCTGTATGTGACAGTGCAAGTCTTTACTCCCAGTCACAGCACTTCTCTATTAAAATTCTTCCATGGTTAACTGTGTCATTAAGAGGCATTTTGTTTTACTTTGCAAAGAGCGTGTTACTTAGGCTTCTCTTTATCCCTGGCACATGGAATAGTTAGTACATAATATATAGCAGAAACTATGAAGGCTTATTGAACTGCTGTTGCATAATTGCTGCTGTAACTTCAGAATGAAGAAATGTATAGATGCATTTTTTCATGATTGTTGATTGTCAAAACTGAACAGTAAGATATTTGCCTACATCCTCACAGCTCTTAAATGATAGAATGCATTGGGCTGACTAGAAGTATAGTACTACATTCTATTTGAGTTCTGCCCAGTGGGTATCTACTGTGAGCTACACATGCAATGCAATTTTCAAAATTTTCAAATAAATATCATACAAAAATAAAAGGCAATCAGCCATTAAATTATTTGTCAAAACTTCTGACCACCAGACAAAAAAAAAAAAAAAAAAAAAAGAGAGAGATAGCCGGGAGTGGTGGCCCACGCCTGTAATCCCAGCACTCGGGAGGCTGAGGCAGGAGGATTGGTGAGAGTTCCAGACCAGCCTGGGCTACAAAACTGAGCTCAAGGCCACCCTGAACTGTACAGCGAGACCCTGTCTCAAATAGACAAAAAACAAAACAACAACAACAAAAAAACTTCTGACCACATATGCAAAAGGTGTCCTTGATGCCTAGGAAGTTGCATGTGATTCTCAGAGCCTATCTTTAAGGGACAACTTGAAGAATGTATGTAAATGTTAGGAGTTTTATTAAAATAATTCGTGGTCTAAGAATGTTCTGCAAACGTCTTATTTATCATAGAACCCTGAGTTTTGTAACAATTGTTTAGTAGACCAGGAGGACCGGAATGAGTTATATAATAACATGCTTGGTGAAATCAGGAGCATAAGCACACCTTGCGTATACTAAATGCCTCAAAATATTATCTCACTTGATATATTTGAGCAGAGGCTAGTGAGCACAATGCCTACAGGTGTTGGATACTTATTGGAAAATCTATCTAACTGGACATCAGTACAGGCAAGCCGGAACAGTTCCTGAGTGAACTCCATTACTCTATTATTGCCAAATCGTTCCATCTGTTTTCCCTCAATGAAAGAAGCTGCTCTTAGTGCGAGTCAGAGTGAGGACTCCTTGACTCAGGCCCAGATGAAAGCTCTATTCAAACCGTCTCTTGGAGCCCAATTACAATCTTGGCAGCCTGTGAGGCACATGGGGTAAACTTTTTAGAACAATTATCGATATCATCTAATGTTTCAAAATGGGAAAGAATAAACTAGAATGGCTCTGGGCTGAGGTTTCTGTTTTCCAAAGACTCTGTCTTGCTGATGGCCTTGGAGAATTTGTATGAGCAGAAAGGTTACAATTTATTTTTAAGTTTTTTGTTTTTTTGGTTTTTTTCTTGAACATGGTCTCACTACACAACTCCAACTTGTAATAGTGACCCTCATGATTTCTGCCTTCCTAGTGCTGGGATTACAGGTGTGCACCACCATGCCTGGACTCCATCACCAGCTCAGTGTGCCCAGGGGTGGGGCTGGTGGAGCATGTGGTGCCAAGGATCAAACTTTGGCCCCTGCACTTATCTAAGCAAGTGGTTAGTCTGCTGAGCAATACCACCAACCCTATAAAGGCTAGAGTTTTATGGAATACTCCAGAACTCCACTAAGCTAACTAGGTGGTTAAGATTTTATCAGTTTGAAATGATTATTTAATTTTTTTTTGAGAGCCAGGGATTGCCAGGCAAGCACTTATTCCACTGAGCTATCTCGCTGGCTCCCAAGCTGACTATTTCATTGTGTTCTGCAGTAGTTTTTGTGAGCTAGCAAAAATTACATTTGCCATGATATTCTGAATGCAGAAATAATTTGTCTATGTGTATTCATATTTATACTATTTAAAAATAATCGAAGACAGATTTATAGTTGGCTCTCTCATGAAACTTTACAGTTCAATAGGTTATAGATTCAATATCAATTTAATAATTACAGACTTCCCAATGGTCTCTTGATGGAAAATTCTGTTAGGAATAGTGGTGGACTCTGATTCTATGTAACAGTACTGTATGTTTGAATCTGAAAATAAATAAATCCTATCAT
This sequence comes from Myocastor coypus, assembly GCA_004027025.1. Lineage (NCBI taxonomy): Eukaryota > Metazoa > Chordata > Mammalia > Rodentia > Myocastoridae > Myocastor > Myocastor coypus. The sequence continues at coordinate 41,242 of PVJA010001374.1, read as the reverse complement.
CACTCTATAATCTGTATGTTTTATGACCTATGTCTTATCATTACTCTGCAAGAATAATGCAAATTATAAATGCATACTACTTTGTTATTCATTTCATATTCATAAACACAATAGAGAAGCTCTTTCAGTGTAGTAAGATACCTACATTTTTGTCAAATGAAGTCTTTCCTTTTCCCCAAGTCCAGATAACATTCTGTTTCTTTAAAAGCTAAAACAAAATCTTTACATGAGAATAAATGAGGGAGAAAAACCTTAAAAGACCTCTGTCCTCAAAGCCAGGTTCAGAAATTAAGTACTATATTAGAACACTCCAGGGACCACATGGTTCTGGGCGCCCTCATGTTCAACCAGAGCTTCAAGAAACATTATGAATCCCCACCACGTACTGCTTATGACCTCTGGTACAGTGACCGCTCACATTGGTCATTGTTCATTTTCTTACACAAATACAGTAAGTAACTGTATCTTTCCTCAAGTAACTAAGAAAACTTTCACAGATATGAACTATGCTTGGCAGTATGTCCCAAAAATAACATGCTGTTTCTGAAACCCTACATTTCTCATCAGTGGGAAAAGCAAACAAATAAGTAACTATGTAGAAGAAATAACAAATGATTTCATTTGAAATATTCCATTATTGGACCAGCAAGATGGCTCAGCGATCTAAAGCATGCTTAGTAAAGCTTAGACAACCGCAGGGACTGCAGTTCAATCTCTGCACCACATTCTGCAACAGCCCCATGGCCAGGGCAGGCTGAGCTATCCATAATATATAAATAAAAAAGAGAAATATCACATTATAGAAAAAATAAGTACGCATGTTCAGTTTTTTTAAACCTTCCCTTCCCAATTATCTTGTGTCCTCTCTATTTATAAGTGAAGTCTTGGTTAGCATCATAGAAGTAATTTTGGGATGTGTATATTTTCTCCTTTCTCAATGATCTCTTCTCTTTGAAAAGGTGGGAATTCGCGTGGGCATTTGGAAGGGAGGGGGAATCTCTCGCCCTGCGCTCGGTATTCATAAGACCACTGCTGCTGTCATGCATCGAGCATGGAGGGTTCATGAAGGAAAGGTGCCTGCCTTGCTCTAAGTCAAGCTGATGCTTCTACTCAGTCCCCTGGGATCTGCAGATAAATGTGTTGTTTCTGGGCTTTTTACACTTAGGCTCTATTTGTGGTATTTTTGCATACATTTATGTGTGCACACATAAAATTCATTGATAAAGTAGAAAACAGACTCCCAGCAGCTCCTCCTACCCCACTTCATTAATAATTCATTAAAATAGAATTGTGTCTTTTAGGAAATACTAAATTTGATCACTAAAGCACACACTTAAGTCAATAAAATTATTTTATAGAAATAAACTTCCTGCCGGGCACGGTGGCGCACACCTGTAATCCCAGCACTTGGGAAGCTGAGACAGGAGGATTGGTGCAAGTTTGAGACCAGCCTGGGCTACAAATGTGAGCTCAAGGCCAACCTCAACTGCATAGCGAGACCATGTCTCAGAAAGACAAAAAAAAAAAAAAAAAAAAAAAAAAAAAAAAAAAAAAAAAAAAAAAAAAAAAAAAAAAAAAAAAAAAAAAAAAAAAAAAAAAGAAATAAAATTCCTCTAAAATTCAACTTCTGTTAAAATATATGCAAATATGTAAGAAAGTGTCTTGACATATTTTTTGCTACTATAAGACGTGCTATCAATTAATAGTAAATAAGTAACCACTAAATGACTGTCATGTATGTTACCTATTGAAATATTTTCAACTGTTAGAAATAATATTGTATTTAGTAACCTAGCATGACCTTTTCTCATGCTTTCTTATTTATGTAATAAAAGCAATATCGAAAGCTCATAAAGTATGATAAAATATTTAATTTAGTGAGTCTTAATGACATGATACTTTCTTAAAGTAAGCTAATAGCATTTTAAATTCCTCTTTATAAAATTATTTTCTGTAATATATGTATATATATGCATACACATGCACACATACATATTCATATAATTGTATTATTACTTTACTTAAATCATAAAAGCAGAGAAGAGGATTTTGGGACAATTACAGCAGAGTGGGAAATGCCAGGAATCTTTTTGTTTACTCAGACAAAAAGTGCTTTGGCAGAAGTGTGAAATGACTATTTTTGAATTCCAAGGGCTACTGAAGGATTGCAATTTCCAGAAAGATTATTTGAATGGAAAACTGTGATCAATTCCAGCTCTTAGCATATTTGCAGCAACACCCACCCATCGTTCCCAGCCAGCCCTGTGGCAGGCAGCTGTGCGTGTGCTCATGGAGCAGCTTAACTATGGGTTGAAGAAGTAAGAGTGGACAAAAAGGGCTTTCTTTTCTAAATGTCAGGGCTTCATGAGCTGATCATTGATGGCTACTTCTAATAATAGAAATGTACACAGTCATCATTATAGTTTTGTTCCCAGCCATTGTTGCATGCTGTTGGCAAGAGAGTTTCACTTTAAACGCAAAAATGTATGAGGGTTGCAAATCCAAGAGTGGAACTAGACATTTCATTGACAAGAGTAACCAAGTTAGATGAGATAGATGTACCAACATTAGACAGGAAAGACCTGAAATTGTAAAGGTTTATGCAAGAAAAGAAAATTGGTGTTAACTAGTAACTAAAGGTTTAATACAAGGAGAAGTAGCAAAAATTTAAAATATTCATATGACAAGTAAACATATATGAAGCAAAAAATGACAAAATTGATGGGAAAACTACTGTAGTATAAACTTCAGTAGTCCACCCTTAATAACAAACACTAAAAATAAATACAATTGTAAACATAATAAAAGCAACGTGAAGAAACAGAGAAGATTAAAACCATCGCAAAAGAACAAATTCAAAAATATCTGCCCAGGAGCAGGTACTCATGGGACATTTTCCAAGACAGACCACACATGCAGTAGGAGGGACATTAGCTTTCCCATTGCTGGACATGACAGCTGGCACCCACAACTTACATTTTCCTCACAGTTTCTAAGATCTTAGTCATTGATCAGCTGGCTCTCAGGTAAAGTTGTCAAGGAGGGGAGGTAGAGAAAGGTAATCAGTTGATGGTGGGCAGGAAGAGAAATAGAGAGCCACTGGCAGAGATAAAGCAGTGTAGGAACATAGACCCCAAGGACACACCTCCAGGACCACCCAGAAATATCACTCAAAAACAGCCCAGGAGGATTGCAAAGTCAATAAGTTGACACTGTTAAGTTTCCCTGTCACATGCAATCCGCTGTGAGTTGGCCATTAAGCACACCTTCTTAGACTGATATTTAAATTCCAGATATAGACATAACAAGTCCATTATTCTGTCTAGCATGTTACAACTGACTTGCACATGACCAAGATTGCAATAATTCTTTTTGAAAACTCTCAACAGCTCAAGACTTCTAAACTTTGAGACAATAACTTTATGAATATTTAAGGCAAGTTCTGGACTGTGAACTTCTTTTAAAAATTCTGCAGTCCAATGGTACAGAGTAAATATCTGCATTCCAAATGATAGGATTATAAGGGAAAAAGAAAAGGATTAGACCAAAGTAAGACTGAAATCCAGCAAGAAAAATATGAAGTCATATGCTATATCCTGCTTATATGGCATATGCTATAAGATACATGTTCTAGAGTCCTTGGGCAACCCCATTGCTGCAGCATTGCTGGTGGCACATTCCATGGCCTCCCTGTTGGGCTGGTGCACTCACAGTCTGCGGTTTTCTTTAGTAAACATCCAATGTTGTGGGCATCTACAAATTAATGGTTTCTTAGCTGCATCCATAATTTCATTCTCACAGCTTCTTATATTGCCAGTGGGGCTCATGCTACATGTGATGCTGGGGACCAAAGCCCAGTCCTTGAGCTTGCCTGAGCAGCTACTTAGTCGGCTGAGCTATTGCCCTAGTGCTCTCTTATAATATTTGAAGAGCTAATGTGAGCCCTTTTGTGAAAAAAGTTTCCAAAAAAAATGAAATAAAACTTGTTTCATTTTGTGAAACTATTTGTTACACTAAAACTAGACAGATATTACAATAAAACCATAGAACAACAATTCTTATGGGCATGGAGAAAAAATCATAAATATAACACTAGCAAACTGAATATTCTAATTTATTTAAAACATAATATACCATAAACATGGAAAACTATTGCTGGAGTGCAAAAAAATGGTTTCACATACGAAAATCAAACCATGTAATGGACCATTTCCACAGATGAAGGGTAAAAAAATGCACAATTATCTCATTATATACAGAAAAGGATGTGATGCAGTTTGAACATTTTATAGGATCTCTCAACAAGCTAAGATTGGGAATCTGCTTTAATGTAATAAAGTCTACACATATGTTTTCACATTATTCATCATACTCAATAATGAATAACCAAACATTTTTTTGTTAAGATACAGAACTTGAGAATTATGTTTTACTTTTCCACTTATATACAACATAATTTTGTAGTACAGACCAAGGAAATTATTAAGAGAACTAATTAAAGCTATCGAGAGTATAAGATAGGAAATTCGTTACGATTATAAATGATGTGATTTGCATTTTGTATACCCTAAAAATATCCCCAAAGTTTGTTGTAACCGATAACTTATTAACTGAAAACATACACAATCAACACACAACATTTCTGTTACCTTTCTCTACACTATGAAAAAATCTTAAAGGAAATTAATAAAATAATTTTATCAATAATAGAATTAAAGGAAAATAAATAATTTATGCAACCAAGGAAATGAAATATACATAGTAAAATGTATCTCTGAGTGAAATTAAAGAATTATGCATATATGCAAAACACATCATCTTGATGGATCAGAAGATTTAATAATGTTAAAATGTGAAACCTGGGTTATGCACAAATAATGTTACATTTTATATTCCAGTCATTTTATACACAAACAGAGAAATGCCCTAAAACATATGTGAAATCTCACAAGATTCTAAATAACCCAAACAATCTAAAAAAATCACAAAGCTAGAAGATTCACACTATCTTATTTCATAATGTTTTTCACAATAAAGCTATAGCACACTATTTTTCATCTGATGCACATTTAAAGACATATACAAATTAATAGAGTAGAATATAACTCATAAATAGACTCTTATATAAGGAATTATATGGTTTCAACAGTTCAGATCCAAGTAGGGAAAGGATGGTCAAATGGGAAATCTGGATGGCTGCAGGAGATAGAATGGAGCAGTATCTTTATCTAAAAGTAAGCACAAAAAACTAAGTCAGGTCTGTGACTTTAACAACTAAAGCTAAATAAACATTATTAGAAGAAAATAAGGGGAAAAATCTTCAAGATACTGTAATTGTCAATATCCCAGACATTTTTATTGGAAAACAAAAGAAAAATATAAGAACTAGATGTAGTACAAAATATGGAATTTTTATCAAAAAAAAAAAAAAAAAACCATGGAAATAAAGTAACACATACAAGAGGAAAAATATTTGCAAATTATTCAGAATACGTAAAAAACCACTCAATAACTCAACCACAATTCCTTCAGCAAAAAAATTCAAACAACACAATTGATAAATAGGCAAAAAGTTTGAGTAAGCTCACCAAAGAATATATACCATGGTAAAATGAACACATGAAAAGTTAGTAATATAGTTATAAGGGAAATGCAAATGAAAGCTATCTTTAGCTGGTAATTCATATGTATTAGAAGACTTGAAAACTATCAGAAAATAGTTTTTGTAAGGATGAAGAGAAATTAGTATCTGTTTTCTTTACTAGTTGAACTGCAAATTGGTGTAGAAGTTACTGAAAGCACGTAAACATCAGAATATTAATCATAGACTTGTTGGATGATCCAGAAAGTCTTCTGGACCTATACCTACAAGAAATTAAAAGTAGACTCAGAAAGAATTGATTGTAGACTAATGTTTATAATGCTGTAATAGCTAAGACATGGACCAGTAAAAGTGTCCACTGATGAATGGATAAAGTATGATAAACTTTTTCTGTATATTAAGGAATGGTCTACAGGGTGTTCAGCATCTCCCTACTAGATTGGACTCATAGTGATCCGCCTGTTATAGCCTCCCAACATCTGGTATTATAGGCATATGCCACCATGCCCAGCCTCAATTGCCATTTCAACATGTCCCTGAACCTGGCCCAGGATGGTTTTAGGATGAAATTTTGGCAAAAACTTAATAATTACTTTTTAAATAGGTGTGCGCTGGTGAGATGGCTCAGTGGTTTAAAGAACCTGCTTAGGAAAGGGTAGACAGCCACAGGGACCATGGTTTGATTCCCAGCACCACACACTGTGCCAGTCCCACTCCCAGGTCCAGCTGAGCCAGCCTGAAGAAAAAAAAAAAAAAAAAAAAAAAACATGAACAGAAAAGAAAGAAAGAAATTTAACTGTAAATAAATGTCCCATATCTTAGAGGAAGCACAGAATCTGCCAAAAGCCCTGAAGACTAAATCAAATGCCTTCAAGCCTCATGTTCTTATTAAGGTCTTTGTAGGTCATTATCGCATCTCTACTGAACCTCAGAGGTGGAGCTGCATCAGCCCCCCCCCCAGCCTTACCCCACTTTTGCCCTGTCATGCTGTGCCGTCACAGTATCTCAGGAGACTCCAAGAGCTGACACTGACTGGGAACACAGTAGCATGTGTTCAGCAAGACATACATGATTGCATGTGCTCCTGAGATTTGCCACATTAGGGCTTCGGTTTTTCCCTAAAATGGAACAAATGTTAGTGCTGCAAGGACTATTGCAAAATACCTCTTCTACTAATTCTGTGGGTTGCAGATGAGGACAAGGGGGAACATGTGCCAGAAGGAGCAAGGAGCCCTGTAGTACTACCACTACCGTCTGGTGATTATTTCCTCTCTATCTGCCAAATTGTATTTAAATTTTAAATTGTCTCCCATCAGAATTTTGGCTGCACTGTTTTTTTAATTGCATGACATTAGTATAGTTAATTATTTCCCTGAGGTTTAATCTTCCATATGTAAAAAGGGTCATTATTGTGAGGATTAACTAAGAATAAGCGCCTCGAAAAAGGTCCTCCCGTGGGTGGTGATGATAAAAGGCCATTATTCTAAAGCAGAAGAGGCACACAAACTTATTTTAACTCACTAGCTAGACGTTTAGTGCTTTTTGCCCCCTTTCCTACATATATGAAAAACGCTGAATAAATAGATGATAGAGATTGAAAAATTATTTTGCCAATTACTTTTGTATCAGAATATATTTGTAAGATAAATATAGCACATCATTTCTTCATTGTACCTGTATCTGTGGAGGGAGATATCTCCTATTTTATCAGATTTGTACTTCCAGCTATGCCCCAGAGCAAAAGTGATGAAGTTAAACTGCAGGTGAAGTGAGGCACGATCTGCAGATTGCAGCTCTTACGTGTTTAATGATGTGTACAGTGAAAGTAAGTAAGTGTCGTACTAGAAGAGGAACCGGAAGCCTCATCCTTATGCAGCAGAAGCATGTGTTCAGTGTGAAGCATCTCATATACATTTTTTAAAAGACCAGGGGAGAGAAAAAGCATAATACTTAAGAAAAACATCTGTTCTCTCTGATTCCTTAAACTATTTTTGATGTGGAGAAGCAAAACGAAATGACAGTTCAACTTGTGTGTTTTGTCAGGTCCAGATCTTTAGCTCTTGGGTAGAAGTGAGCAAGCTGCCATCTGTGTCAACAGGTGGCTCAAATTATACCTGATGTTGAGTATTAGAAAATAGAATGAAAAATTTTCAGAAATCCAGTGTACTTTTAGTATGTTGAGAAATGTCAACCAAAGTAAAGAAAAAAAAAAAAATTGCACCTCAAAGCTTCATAGTGTAGCTCAGATCCGGGATCCTACTGCCACCACCTAAATCCAGGCTTGCTCTTGCTTTTCTGGATCTCTCAGAGCTTCTAGATGCTGAATTGCTCCACATTTGCCTCTGGCCATTCTATTATCAGTGAGCAGAAGGTTCTCTCTACTCCTTTGTCCAGTTCAGCAGACTACTGTAGGTCAGGTGAGCCATCCTGGAAGCAGCAGGAGGGAAGATCCTTCGTGCCATAAGGAATGGCTTGCACACTAGTGCTTTAATCCCAATTTGATATTGTTTCTCATAGCTCATAAAGGGCCTTGGTATCAGCTTGAAACAATGTGGTGAGGCTAATACAACGGAGTGGAAGCAATATGTAGACATCATACACTAGTTAAGTGATTATCAGAAACTAGATGAACTTGAAATATTCATCCAGGAGTTTCATTTATTGAACTTTTGCTGGATTTGTGTATTTTGTTTTGATGATTTTTGTTTCATTGTTCATAAAGTGAAATCATTGAAGATGATGTTTTGTTCTTCAAAGTACTTTCAGGCCAGCTGTGTGACCCACTTTATTCTTGGGGCTCTGTTGGAAATAATGTACAAAAAGTACTGGTAAAATAATTAGAAATCCTACTATATCTGTATGCCTAATATATTTAACTGCACTGCTCATTCTGACTGTATCATGTGTGGAGCTCTACATTAGTAGAAATAAGAATAAGAAGCTTCAAGGTAAAAACATGATGAATTACCGATAGCAACTGGAACCCAGAAAAAAAAAAATCCAATTTTCCAACTTGTGAAGCTTGACTGTGCTTTGAGTAATTACAAATACCAGATGAGCACCATATGATTTAATTTTCCAGTCCATCAAAAGTTTGATTTTATATCCAAAACAGATACAGAGTTTTGTATTTTAAATATTGTCATCACAGTATTTAATTTTTTTTTATCATTTATTGTGCATTTTAAAACTATCCTCACAATTTTACTTTCTTTGGTCACCACTCCATATATATATGTGTATATATATACATATATATATTGTAGTTTTAAAAAGAACCACACATTTATTGTGACCATGTTCTTATATCCTAAGATTTTGAACTCCAGAAAGATACATTTGATTGCTTTTAGTATCCTCATGGAATTGGGAAATCATCGACACTGCATGTGCAGAAATTGTTTACACTACAGCCAGAGAGAAACATGGCACTCAGCACAGTAAATCCTCCTCAGGTCCTTCACCTCCCATCCCTGGTAACCACTAATCTAGTATATTTTTTGGTATGAATTTTCATGTTTGTGTATTTTCTATACATTGAATTGGTACGATTCAACTCTTTCTTTGTAATTTACTTTTACTTTTTCATTATATATTGGATACAGGGTCTCATTTTGGAGTTCAGAGTCATAGTAGTGATCCTCCTGTCTCACCCTCCCCAGCCCCGGGATTTCAGGTGTGTGTCATCAGGACCAGTTTGGGAGTCTACACAGCACACCTGGTTTTCTGTGGCTGACCTGGCATGCAGTACTGGGGATCCAACTTGCATCCTTGTGCTTGCCAGGCAGAAGTTTAGGCTGCTGAGCTATCTCCCCAGCTGTCACTCTTCCTTGACTAACTTCTTTCAGTTAGACAATTTTTTTCAAGGTTCATTTGTCCTGTACCATGTATCATTATTTTGTTCATTATTAAATAATAGTTCATTATATGAATACATCTCATGTATCAGTATCTATTCAGAACACAGGGCTGATACCCATGCCTTGTTGCTTTTGTACCTTCATGTCTCTGCATTTTGTTTTTCTCATGGTGCTTGTGAGAGTTAACTGAATTTCATTCTATTCTTCTTGCGTGGATACGACTAAATTTGTATATTAACTATCCAATGTTAAATGTGACTAGACTAATTCAGTACAATACAAAAATATCAAATATATTATTAATTACATTCTAAGTCATTTGATGCATAAGTAAGCTTAATTTTTTTTTTCTAAAAAGAATACATGTGCCAGGGAGATAGCTCAATGGTGTAAGTGTCTGCCTGTCAACCACAAAGTCTTGAGTTCAATCCTCAGTAACAATAAAATGAAACAAAATTTAAAAAGTGAAATAAAAAAGAACACATGCTAATTTTTACAGTTATGAATAATTTGTCATAAGAGTTAACAGTGAACATGTATAAAGTAAAATATAAAATAGTACAGTGTCAACATAGTCAAAAGTACCACCCACACGCTCATCATACAAGGAATATCTCATTAGCACTTTGTGTCAGGTGCTCTGTTCATCTGTGCAATTTTTATTTGCATTTACAGCAGCTTATTTTGTACTTAGTTTTGTTCATTTTTATTTTTTTTTATTTTATTTATTTATTTTTTTTTGTCTTTTTGAGACAGGGTCTCACTATGGAGTTGAGGCTGGCCTTGAGCTCACTTTTGTAGCCCAGGCTGGTCTCGAACTCACACCGATCCTCCTGCCTCAGCCTCCTGAGTGCTGGGATTACAGGCGTGAGCCACCATGCCCGGCTTAGTTTTGTTCATTTTTAGATACAAATGTGATTTATAGCTAAATAGCTCAAAAATTAATTACATGCAGAATCATATTTTACTCTGAGTATCTAAAACATACTGTTTTAATACCTACATATATGAATGCAGTTAATGATATAGATGTTCAAAGCTGATAGCACTTGGGGAGAATTCATAGCTAATGGAAGGGATGGCCCTCATGCTTATCCATGCTATTTACCAATGAATATTTGGTTAGTCACTATCAGAAATAGCAGAGGGTCAAGAGTTGGAGCCAAAAAACCACAACAAAAAAAGAATAGTACTTTTCATGTTTGTGTTCCACCACTAAGTAATTGATTTTAAAGATTATTGTTAGAGTTTCATGCTCGCTGGCAGGATGCATATAAATTCAGTCTGTTCTGGCAAATCTGATGGCACTTAACAACTTACCACGGCACTTGAACACTGATGGAGATTTGTTGTTCTTCCAGGGCACATAACTGTATCTCCTCAGCAGTCTCATTCTGATCTCCTGCCAGCATGCATCTCCTGCTCTCAGTAGAACGAATTTTTGACTACATTCCTGGCAAGAAAACCCATTCCTCCTGGCAAGCTCTCCCAAGGAGTGTCCAAACTATTGAGATTTCAGGAGAAATCATTTTCTCCGGAGGTAGCATGACTTTGGTAGATGGCAAGAGCCCAGACAAGCTAAGAAATTTGCTTAAAAGTTCAACAATTACTAAAATTACTCCCCCCCCACCCTTACCATCCCTGTTTCCTAACCCATACCTGAATACAAGTCAATTATGCTGAGCTCTCCTACATGAATAAGATGCCACCTTATGGTGGGTTTGGAAAAGCATTGCTTTGGTTATAAATAACAGCCTTTGCAAGTCAAAATAGCCATGCTCACTGCACCCACACTGTGTAGTTGGTCTGCTGTCTGTGTTACCTAGCCAACCTTAATTATTTTCTGCCGTCCAAAAAATAATTTTTCTGTGATACTCAGAAACAAAGAATACCGAAGCCTTGGCAAAGTGGACAGGCAATTTAGATCAGTGCCTCTTATTACCTGGCATCCAAGAACATGCACTGCAGGAACGAACGCTTGCCCCAGTTAGGGAAGAGGAGAACAGCAGTGCTCTCACCGAGAACAACTGAAAGCGAATGTCAATTTCTTTTTCTTTTTGCACTTGAAGAGAATCAACTATAGCATAGCTTCATGACATGGTTATGTTGTAATTATAAAACAAATCCTTTCTAAGTGATCACAAGGTATTACTCATGCCCCTGATTAATACTTTTGAGCACCTGTCCACATGAAATGAACATATGTGTCTTCATCATTTAAATATGTGCATAGATCATTGCAGGAGTTAGACACAGTCAAATTGCAAATTCTGATACTGGCTTAAAAAGCAGTCTTTTACCTTTCTTTTCTTTTTCTTTTTCTCTATATTTTTTGTACTTTTAGGAGATCTACAGGGTGTTCAGGGTCTCACTACTAGAGTGGACTCATAATGATTAGCCTGTTTACAGCCTTCCAAGAGCTGGGATTACAGGCATGCACCACCAGGCCTAGTCTCAGTTGCGTTCTCAGTGTGTCATCGGGGGCAGGGCTGGCATGGCAGGCCTGGGGATCAAACCCCTAGGCCCTGTGCCTGCTTGAAGGTTCTTTAATCCACTGAGCTGTTTATCTGGAGCATTTTTTTTTTAACGTTTCATCCAACTGATACCTAGCAGTAGAAAATTGTATTGATTTAAGTGTATATCTGATCAATTTTTTTCCTAAAGTCATTATTTTGTAATAGTTCTTTTTTTTGGGTGGGGGGAGGGGTTGATCCAGCATATTTCAGGCAAAGAGAGAATGTGATGAAATCCATTGCATGGCATTTGCCTATTCTGAATGTTTTAATCAAATGAGTTTTTCTCATGGACTTTAATATGGTTCAAAAAAGTAATAAAAACCTAAAAATTCTTGAGAAATGTTTTTATTCAAATTAAATGAAAATTGTACTATCTAAACTTATTGGCTCAGTTCCTTTAAATTTAGCTTTAGAGTTCAGTTTTTATTTTATTTTTTAATCACTTCGGTAAATAGCTCATTTAAAGTATTTCAATATGTTTTATATTTCTGCTATTTATTATTGTTTCTGGCTGCCTTTGGATGTTTGAATTTTAATCATTTTATAATTTCTTTTAACACTATATAAGTATACATCAATACACTGTTAATAATGTACACAACTAAGACAAGTTTTATTCAGTTATCATTATCATAAAGACTGCTGAGATAGCTGAGCATACTAAGCCTCTGCTTAGGCAAGCACAGGGACAAGGGTTCAATTCCCAGCCCCAGATGCTCCTTCTGCCCCGCCCCTGGCTGTCAAGCCAGCCAGCTAGTTCAGGAATGGTGGCACATGCCTCTAATCCTAGCGCCAAGGAGGCTAAGGATCTCTGTGAGTCTGAACTGCATAGTGAGACCCCTGTGCCAAATATATAAAAAATAAATAAATATAAAACAAAATAACTTTAAAGGTTTCCTTTACAATTCAGTTATATATTTGCTGGAGTATAACATTCAGTTCTTCTGTCTATAAATTTAATTGAAATATGCATAAATTGACAAATGTAGGCCACTATGTATTTGAACTGTGACAGGTTTTGGCCATATGAATTGGTTTGTCAGACAATAACATCCTCCACTGTTACATTGTATGATTATTCCAGTCCTATAACATTTACATTTCCTTCTTCCTACCTTTTAAATATTGTCATGCTCCTCTTCTATACTTCTAGTTCTCATGTTTGATTTTATTTTTCCTTAAAAATGTCATTTTGTGTTTTAAAGGTTTGGGACAGAGATAATCAAAGGAGAGTTTTTAATGGCAGAGTAAAAAGCAAAATCTATAATTTTAAGATAACAAAGTCCAATGCATACTTGGTATGACTTATCATTATCTGCACTTTGTAAGGAAGCCCATGAAAACTCTCAGTTATTATCTTTCTTTAACATTTACAGATATAAGATTTCAACAGTGAAAATATACTACTTAAGAATCAGAAAAGAAGCAAAATTACTGTCTTTAGCTACTTGTGGTTTCTTTTTTCTTTTGTTATCTGGAGTATGCCAATATTAAGTTTGAACAAGTGATTTTTATCTGGTAAAAATCCTTCTTAGGCTGAAGTAGGCATGTTATAGATAAAGGCCTTGTATTCATATATCCATTCTGGGGCAAGTGGGAACACACTGCACCTTGGTATGATGGATACAGACTCATTGATGGAATAGGGAGTAAACACTTTTGTTAGTAGAACGACGTCAGTAGTCAATGAAAATTAACTAGAGGTGATAGAAAATGTTGCTGCAAGATAATGGATAGTAATAGCTGCAAAGATAGATATTTTAGTACTAGAATTCAGAACTTTAAATAATAGTGTTGCAGGGTCAAATTACAATTAGATATATAAAATTCAATTTGAGGCTCTAATTTACAAGTTTGATGAATGATAATCTGATTTATGATGAAGTTAATGACATATTGCTATGCAAATTGAAACAATTTTTATTGATATAGAAATCAAATGTAAGAAATAGAGAGATATTTAAAATTGTGTAATGATCTCTTTTAAGAGTATGGCAGAAATTCTTGAGATTTCATCTACTTGCAAACTAGCAAGGTAGATTACCACAATGAATTACTGTCTATGACAGAAGGCCTGGGCTGGCCAAATAGCTCACTGGATTAAAGCACCTGCAAGCAGGTTCAGGGGCCAGGAGTTCAATCCCCAGGCCTGCCGTGCTGGCCCTGTTCCCAGGGCACGCTGAGAAGTCAATTGAGCTTGGGCATGGTGGTGCTTGCCAATAATACCAGCTGTTGGGAGGCTGCAAACAGGTGGATCACTAAAAGTCTGATCTAGTAGTGAGACCCTGAGCACCCTGTAGACCATTCCCTAAAATCCAAAAGCAAAACAAAACAAAAATACCCAAGAAGGCCTTTGGGTCAATGTAATTTATTATAGCAACAGACACATCATGTAGTGCATTATAATGAGGGTCAGGGTGATCCTGCAACATGCAAGAAAGACTACAGGGGATCCCCCAGAAAATGAAAACAGCCTCCTCGCGTAGAACAGCCAGTGACCTGATTGTTCTCTGAATGTCCATGTGGAAAGTGAGATCAACTCACTTTTAAAATTCTCACCCAGCAAGAAAAAAAAATGCTTAATTACAATGCATGAAACGCAGAGCTAAATTGGTGAGATGAGCTTTAGGAGGCTTAGATCAATAGCCTCCAACATCACAAGCTTCACTGGTGGCCCACTGCAATTGCAGAACATTTGACTGTGTATGTATCTGCTTCCTCTTAGTCCAAAGAGAAGTATATTCTTTTCCTTTTTTTTTTTCTAAGCAACATCAATAGGGAGGTGGGTCATGCCTACACACTGTAGTCTATAGAACAATTGTGAGGACAATATGCAATATGTCAACTTTCAAAGAAAAGAAAGGGGAAAAGAAAAAAAAAAGTAATGTTGATTTAGAAGGGTTAATGTTTAATTGTTTGATCAATCTTATATACATATATGTATTAATCTAAACTGATCTGACGATGAACATATGTAATATAACCATTGTTAAGTTTAAACAATAAAAAATTGAAACTTGAAAAAAATAGAAAAAAAATTAAAAAAAAATTCTCAGATCAAGAAATAAAATAGTGATAAGAACCGACTTAGCTATTTGCCTCTTTTCTGCTTTCTTTCTCAGTATGTATTTTCAAGTTCAGATAGTGCTTTAATGAAGCTTTCTTCCCTGAATTTTATTGCAGTACTGACTTATACTTGAGGGTCAAGGAAACACCACTTACATTTGTAGATGTTCAGTAAAAAGAAAGCATGAATCTTTTCATAGCCTCCCTGTCTCTTCTCGCTGATTTTATGACAGGGAATAATAATCCCCAACCAGATAGATATCAGCTGTCCCAAATTCATCCTGAATATTAAAAAATATGTAAAATATATAATATATATATATATATATATACATATATATATATATATATGAGTTTCTAAAAGAAGGGAGGTGAAGGATAAGAAGAGCATCTTAAAAGAAAGTTTCTGAGGGGGAGAAGAGGGATCCTGTCCTAAAAATGTGCTGCCATAAAGACTTTTTTTTTTCTTTCTTGACTGTATTTGGTACAGGATCTCACCATGTAACTTGTACTCATAGTGATCCTCCTATTTTCAGCCTCCTCAGAGATAGGATTACAAGCATGTGCCACCACACCCAGTGTCAGTGTGCCCAGGGATGGGGCCAGCACATGGGTGTCAGGGATCAAACCTCAGACCCAGTGCTTGCCTAGGCAGGTGCTTAGTCTGGCCAGAAAGGGTCTTTCTTTATAAGGTCCATAGAATTTTGGGAAACTGTCATCCACCAGTATGATTGCAGGGACAATCATTTAGCTAATACAGATTCAATAAGGAAGTGAGTCACAGGGCAAGGCTTTGTGGCTAACAACATTAACTTTAGGTTCCCTATAACTTCTAAGATGGAAGGAACAAAAGCATTCCTGGAAGAAGTGGAAATTAGAGTCCAGATGTTCTGGTCAGATGTTCAGACCACCCACTCATGTGTTTGATGCCCTGGCTGGTCCCCTTGGACCAGCTGGTATTAATTACAGCATAATCTCAAAATGCTGTTTATCTCCATGGAGACCTGCCTGCTGATCCTATCTCTATCTTGAGTTCTAGCCCTCCTTGGATGCGCCTCCAGCCATGATTTTGATCTTCATCATCTACATTGAATCCCTGAAGGGGTACAAATGTATCTCAGTTTGCGTAATTATTTCTACCTAGTTTAGCTATCTATAATAATTTTGTCTATAATTATTTCAATAGACAGGCCACTCAGGCAGAAGTGTATGCTTTTGAAGTCAAGAAGCCTTTTGGTAAAGCCACTAACTGAAAAGCTAAGAAGGAGATAAAGCTGTGCTTATGTTATTATTATGTAAACAACCCCCTGGTGGGAAGAAATTTTTGAAATTCTAGTTTATTTTCCTCTTATTTGATTTTTTTTTTTGGTAGATAATCTAAAGAATAAAACAATCATGTGAAAATTGTTGCAATTCACATTTTAGTTACAAATCAGAATAACATCATTTAGTTGAGTGGCTATCAACTTCTCCCCATCTATCCTGCGAAGAGCTCTTTATCACAGGAAGTGCTGTTCACAGGACTGACACTAACATAGGAACAATGACAAATACTAAGGATCTTCGTGACTTTCAATGAAAATAACTTTGATTCTTGATACTTTTTAGAAAATGAAAGTTTATATACCTAATTTTATCTTATTTTTTCAGGATCATTTTAAACAAATATATTTTACATCCATTCCGAAGCATAGGACAAGAAGATTTAGGATACATTTATGTTTAGAAAATTAAAAGAAACTGCCTTTCATTGGTCAATGTTTAAGTTACTACTTAGGAAAATAAATTTAAAAAATTCAGAAGTCAGGCAAACAATTGTTAACCTAACACGAAGCCATATACTTTTATAAAAACAGGTCACATATTGAATATTTCCAGTTTTGTAGGCCCTATACATTGTGTCTTTGAAACTCAGTTTTGCCTGTGTAATGTTAAAATAGGCAAAATATAAATAAATATAGCCAGGTGTATTCTTAACTTACAAAACCAGGAGCATTGAAGATACCACCTAAAATGATGAAGTCTGAGTGCAGTAACTGGTTACGTTCATGAAAAAGAAGATCAGTATCATAACAGAAACTGAACAGAATATAAAAAGGCAACAGCCAAAGGAATATGTTCATGAGATTTTTATGATCTGCTTTAACAGATATTTCATTAAGTAGTATTGATTAGGATTTGGCAAAACTAACAGTATGAAAGTTTAATGTTGATGTATTCAGGGAGGGGAAGGTTAGGCACGTTCTCAAATAGCAAATAGACATTTGGAAGAGCTGCACATTATTCTGAAAAAAACTGGGATTTACCCAGAAAAAAATAGTTGAGCAGACTTCTTCTATTTTTTTTAATGTTTGTTTATTTATTTATTTGTTTCAGGGTCTCACTACACAACTCATGACAGCCTAGAATTATAGAGAAAGGCACTAAGGAGGAAGGAAAGATCCTTCTGTCAGCCTTCTCAGCACTGGGATTACAGGCATGGGCCACTATGCCCAGTTTCAGTGGCTGGCATGGCAGGCAGTACTAGGGATCAAGTCTGTGCCCTTGCACTTTCCAGGCAGGTGCTTAGACCACTGAGATAACCCCCTGAGCCCCAGGACTTCTTTTTAAGTAAATGGATTGTCACAAATTCCTTAAAATATGAGAGAGAAAAAGTTATTTTTATCTGTGTCCTCCTGGTAAAATTTTCCCCAAGTAGTAAAAATCACATTCTTGCAAACAAACAGTTGATCGGTAAGTGCAGTAAGCACAGTAAGATGAGTGAGTCTAGATGGTTTTAGTATTCAGAGGAATAAAAAATAGGCTTTAGGCAATGCAGCCAATATAGCATCTGAATAAGACACTACAGTGACTTCCTCCTTACAGAAATACCAAGCAGAGAGGTGTTCATGCAAACTACCTCCACAAGAAGTTAGGTGATCATGTGGGAAACAGCTGTAGCCTCCCTAGTTTCATATAACAAAAGAGATACATATGCTGAAGAGAAAGTGTCTATATCACCCACACCACCTAACAGCAGCCGCATTGGATAAGAGTGTCCCCAACTTGAGCTAGTAAGAGAAAATTAATACCATGTCTTACACTAATCCCCAGGACCAAGACCAACATAGTGACACAGAAAGCCATACATTCTTGCACTACCAATCAAAACCCATCGAATAAGCCACTGTACCTGAATTAGGTTAAATTGCTGTTTCTAACCTTAGGCAATGCTGCACAGAGCAAATCCACTCCCTTGAAGGAAGAGCATAGATCCAAGCACACAATGTTTTTGAAAAAGAAGGCAAATAGCCAAGTTTAAACATTTGGTCTAGACCTCAGGTAAAGGAAATGAGGGCAAATTTGTTCACCAGTGGAACACACTATGGTTTGGGACTTCACTATGTCTAGGTTTGGAGTGGGCTAGCAGCATACCTGCCTTCCTCCTAAAGGGTGCAGGTTGCATCAGCTCAGCTGTGAGTCTCAGGTGTACACCAGCCGAAGGGACTACCTGTACCACACATATTTCCCACCTTGTACAGATATCCATCACTGTGCTACTTTTAGAAGGCTGGGCTTTAGAACATCCAAGGAATGAGACAGAGAACTGAGTCAGAGGACAAACTCGTCTTTCATCTTGTGTTTCTGTTTATTGTGAAGTAACCCTCTGTGAACACCTGAGGTTGTACATGTTCTGACAGCTGTGAGACTCAGACACAACTCAGCTCAGCATTGCACTAAGTAGCTAAAGAGTTGAGTCTTAGTTACTTTCCTCATTGCCAAGATATAGTACCTGACACAATTTAAAGGGATGCAGATTTGTTTTGACTCACATTTCAAACTATGTTCTCTTCGCTCCAAAAAGAAATAGCGTGGTGCTCAGGCATGGAAGGAAAGCTGCCCCTCTCATGCCAGACTGGAAATACAGAGAGAGGGGTTGGAGAGGAAGGAGAGTCCAGGGAGGATCCAGGAAGGGAACTAGACCCTTGCAGGCCATGCATATAGTAATGTCCATTTTCTGAGGAGACACCACCTTGAAAAGCAAATGAGCAATCTGTTGCTTGCTAAACAAATGAGGTCGTGGGGCATTTAAAACGTAAACCATAAGCTTCTTCTCCTATCCTCAAAAGGCTCCTTATGCAAATGTATTTGATCCATCTCTAAGAGTTGCCGAAATTTTAAGAGTGCCAGCACAGTTGAAATGTATGTCCTCTGAGACTTAAGGAAATTCTTATCTGTGAGCAGCTGTAATATCAAAAGTGAAACACTACTGACTTACAGGGACACACAGTAAACATTCCCAGGCCTAATGCGACAAATGGGATAAAATCAAGTGGAAACAGTGAAATCAGAATCTAGCACGGTGGACACATGAAGCTATTTTCGATCTAAATTGTAACAAGTGCCTTCTCTGACACTAATATGACTTCAGGAAGCAGATTATGCACCATGACTATGTTCACTGGGTAGGGTATAGGAAGGAGTAGCAAACATAGGACTCTGTCATGAAACATTGTTGAGCTAGTAAAATTTCACAAAACACCTCTGTCTTAGTTACTTTTATCTCCTTGCTGGGACAAATACCAGTTTATTAGCTCACAGTTTCTGGCAGTTTCTGTCCATATTCACCTGGCCCAAGGCTGAGTGGAACAGGGCAGAGAGCATCCAGTTCATGGTGGTAGAACAGCAACAATCACAACAGAGGCAACCGACCAACCAGGATAGGAGAGAGCAACAGCTCAAGTCTGTCTCTCTGTCTTTCTTTAAATTATATCATGCTCTCTGTCTTAGCCTACCCACCCTCAGGCCACACCTATAATCTCAGCAATACTCATACCATAATCCCAGCAGTAGTAAAACACATAATCCCAGTGGATCATCATTCAAGTCTCAAACTCTAGAAGTCCCCGCCCATGACTGCATGAGGCTTTGAGGGGACAACTATACATAAACCCTAACAACCTCTAACCAGTCTGCCAATGGAGAGAGCCCATGGAACAGTGACAATGCCAGCAGAATGACACCTCATGTCTTTTGGATTCTCATCTCCACTATTGTCATATCTTGCTAGCTGTGGCAGTCTTGTGTCATTCGCCCCTGCAAAATAGGCATCATAGGCCTTGTCATGATGTTGGTATTATTGAGGTTTTAGCAGGCTGTAGGCTGAGTGGGACACAAGACTTCAGAGGTCACACAAGTAACAAAGATATCTATAGCAAGTCCATGCATTATAATTCTGTCCAGAATGAGACATCTTGGCATAGCTTGGTCCTTAGAAGAGCCATGTGAGAAATCATTATGTTTACTGTTTCATTCTGAATAATTCAGCAACAATATATTTGGGATTAATGCCCACTTCAACTATCCTGTAATATCAAAGTGGTGGTAATGTGGCAACAAGTTTCCTGAGGAAACTGGACCAAGGTACCACCTGGCATTGAAATGGTGGACGTGTGTACAGCTGAAAGAAAATATAAAGCTTATGTTTCATTTTAGGAAAGAAAAGCACAAATGAAATCGTATTCAACATCTAGTATAAATAGCTAATGCTTCAATGCCCAGAAAATGTTGCTGATGTTGTACTCCAACAAGCCTTAAGGGATTTGAGGAAATCATGATCTCAATTTATACTGATGATAATGTGCCAGAAAGTGGCCAGATAGTAATTAATGTGGTAGAACTGACATACACAGAATTTAAAACAGTTATTTTAAAGAAGTTAAATGAGTTTGATGAAAACACAAAGAAACTTTCTAATGCATTATTAAAGAAAGTTAACAGAGGCAGATAAAATAAAATAAATATATTCTTAAGTTGAAAAATATACTCAGAATATGAAAAATCTGACTGACCTTGTCAATATTAACATAGATCAATTAGGAAAAAAAAACAGTGACTTGCAAGACTGGAAATAACACAGTAGGAAATAAAGAAAATAGAAGAATGAAAAAGGATGCACATATGAACTTTGAAACAGTACTAAAAGAATAATATTTAGGAATTTTGGTTTAGATCCTTGAGAATGCCAAAGAGAAAGTAATCATACTCAAAGAAATAATAAAATTTCCCATACACAAGAGAAGATACAGGTATATAGAAATAGGAAGGTCAAACATCAGTGGTCAAATTTAATTCAATTGTTTTCCCAGTGACTCTTTTTCAACATTTCAAGATTCAAAAATAAAAACAAAATGTTCAAGGCTGCAAAAGAAAATAAAAGTATCATATAAGGGCTACGCGATCTGCCTGACAGTGGATTTCTCAGTAGAAATCTTACCGGGCAGAAAAAATGAGATGAGATTTTGCAATACTGAAGGAAAAATAAATTTCAACAAAATCTGCAGGAATATATTGTCCTACAAAGTTGTTCTTTAAAAATTAAGAGATGATAAAAAAAAAAAATTCCAGACAAACAAAAGCTAAAGGAATGTATCACTTCTTCAACTGCATTCCAATAAAGGCTAAGGGGAGCTCTTTGAAGTGAAGTAAAGTGGCATTACAGAGTATAAATATATGAGGGAAAACATAATGATCATTAGTAGTAATGCTTACATAAATAAAAATTGTTCTACTATTGTTCACATAGTACATGAACCATTCATTCACATAGTATAAAGAAGAAAAATAGTGCTTAAAGATAACAATGTCATTAATATATAAGAGATAGGCAAGATGTAAAACTGAAAATCAAGAATAAAATTGTGATGTGGAAAGAAAGGGATTCTCTCCCATTTTCAAGTTTTTTGTTTGTTTGTTTGTTTTACTGTGTCCCAGTAGGTAACCATTTGAAAAGTACTTTGTCACAATAAGAAGTTATTTCTATACCTCATAGTAGTTCCAAAACAAAAAGTTTAAAAGTTAAATGGGAAATAAAAGCTAGAAATCTAATTACACTGATACAACAAAATGCTGGCCTCAGAGGAAGACTATGAAGTAGAGACAAAGAAAGAAATGCTCTTTCAATAAACTGGAAGAAAACTACAAATGGCTCTTGTGAGTTTTGATCTATTGATGATTACCTTTAATATAGATGAATTAAATCACCCAATTAAATAATAGAGATTGAAATAATAGAAGAAAAATAATAAATTAAGACCTAACTATATGTTTACAAGAAACACTTAACATCTGAGGACAGGAATAGAAGAGAGTGAATGGATCAAACAAGGGTTCTGTATAAATAGGGTTCAAAAGAAAGCAGGAGCAGCCCCCACGATACAGTGTGAAATAGCCAATGCACACAAAGCATGACAGAACAGTACTGGGATAGGAAATATATACATTCAATGTAAACATGTGTAGGACTCTGTTCTCTCTTGGTGTACCCCAGGGAGAAAGGGCAGCAAGAATGAGTCAAAGATAGATATGACCAGAGTTGGGTCATTTGGTGCTATCCCCCTCCCCAGAAGAGTAGTAGGAGCACTCATTTTTACTTTTACAAAATTAACATATGACATAAGAATGCCTAGTGACTAAGAGCTGATGCTAACCAATATACTTTTCTCACAACAGAGGTAGTTCAATGGCTCTAGGCATTGAGGCCTAGTTGTGCTCTCACACATTTGACCAAATTCCAGCTTGAGGAGCTTCCTACAAATCCCCCATTTTGTTTTGTTGTGTGAACGATGGGGGTTCCATTGCAGTGGGGGAAGCTGTGTTTGGCAATCACTTTAGAAGACTTACTTCATTCTTGTTGCTAGTGTAAGGATTCTGGAACGTGTATATAGCATATTAACCCTATAAAGTCCAATAGTTCAATCCCTGGGCCTATCTTGATGGCCCCACACCCAGGGGACCCTGAGATGGCAATTGAGACTGGGCATAGTGGCTCATGCCTGTAATTCCAGCTCTTGGGAAGCTCTAAATATGCGGATCACTATGGATCTGATCTAGTAGTGAAACCCTGAATACCCTATAGATCCTGCCCTAAAATACAAAAAAAAAAAAAAAAAAAAAAAAATTGTAATTACATAATGATTAGTCAGATTTAGTTATGTATGGATTACTAAATATCACTTATCAGAAAAATTTGGAAGAAATAGAATATTTTATCTATAATTAATATTCACAATTTTAATTTTGTTTTGTCTTAAAACTGGTAATGTTCAGCTTGGTTATCTCTATATTTTCTATCACCTTTTTAGACCTTAGATTCCATTTTGTCAGCTCTTTCAATAGGCCACAGGTTGAGTCTTCTCCATGTCTGGCTTCATGGTGCAGCCTCACAGCAGTCTCTGGAAAGACACAAGCACACTCTTTACCTCAAATTAACTTTTTTTGGTTTATCTTCTTGAATTATCTTTCTATTTCTGCACCTAGATGTTTTGTAATTTTTAAAAAATACATTGTATATATTTTCTAATCAAGTTGGAGTCATTGACTCTCCCTTTTGTTTTTGCATTTAAATTTTGATTGGGTAGTGAGAAACCTGCTCTGTATATTTTGTTAGAGCAAACCATAACATAACCTCATTTGTAGGAGTCATCTGTAAAAACATTCAAATTAATTTAAGTTACCTCAGGGATGACAATCAATAACACCAGACAAATTAGCCCCAAAACTTAATGGAGACTTTCAATCCCAGCTACTCAGAGTACCAAAGCAGGAAGTTCTTAAGTTGGAAGCCAGCCTGGGAGATTTAGTAAGATTCTCTACAAAAGAAAACAGCAGCAACACAATTAGAGGCCTCTGAGTTCAATTTCTTTTTTTTTTTTTTTTTTTTTTTTTTTGTCTTTTTGAAACAGGGTCTCGCTATGCAGTTCAGGCTGGCCTTGAGCTCACTTTGGTAGCCCAGGCTGGTCTCGAACTCGCACTGATCCTCCCGCCTCAACCTCCCAAGTGCTGGGATTACAGGCATGCGCCACCACGCCCGGCTGAGTTCAATTTCTGATACAAAAAGAAAGGAAGAAAGAAAGAAATATAGATTAGATGTCTAGGTTTGTAGAATGCTTGTCTAACTTCTTAAGGACCTTGACTTAAGTTCTCTGTACAGAAAGTAAGAAAGTATAAAGTTTTAGGGACCAAAAGGAGAATTTTAGGGTACAAAAGTGGAGCGCTGTGACTTTGAATTTGAGTAATATGCAATGGATGTGTTGTGGGATAAATTTCATTATATTACAGTTTGGTTACTTTGAATCATAGTTCTTTAGAGCTTGTTATTTTGAAAAATTAATTTTCAGAGAGTTCTAAAATGCATATGTGAAATATTTTTCTGGTTAACAGTCTTAACTTCATAGACCAGGACTTCTTAGAACGAAGAGTGGATCACATGCATTTTGACTGCCTTATTACTCAGTCCTAAGATTGAGGGTGAATGCAAAGGTGTCTCTCATATTAGCACTAAAATGCAGTGTGAAAAGCTGAGCTGCATTTGAGGGAGAGGTGGAAGATCTGATTGCATGAGTGCATTTACCTGAATAATCTGATAGTAGAATATATATATATATATATATATATATATATATATATATATATATATATAATTTCTGTTAAAAAATTCAAATTATGGCAAAAGTAAAATGAAAGTAATGTCCATTTATGTATCCTGCTCATTAAAGACACATGCACCGATTTCAGAATAGATCCTGTCGAAACTTTTCTGTAATAAAATTGAATGAATTGAGAGGGCAATTGCCTCTTAACTTTCAATGAGATAGAAAGCAAGAATCATTATTTAATTAAAGTACAGAAAGGACTTGTTTGATGCTATCTTTTAATAAGACAGTTTCAAGTAACCTACTGCAATCTTCCAGTGTTAATGCACTTTATTAATTGATCTGATTCACTCATATTCCATCCTAATATAAAATAAGATAAAATACAAAGTAGACAGTTTAGAAATGTAGCTCCAGAAAGTATTTTATTAATTGAGTGGAATAAGTTTAAAAATGGGGAAATACCACTTGTAATTATGAATGAAAATTTAGGTGGGATACATATGAGATACAGCAATCTAGTGTATAAATATCGATAAATATAGAATGAATAAAGACAGTTATTAAAGACTCCTGAAATAATCCTTGAATCTTCATTAAGTAGTAAGTTAAAGAATTACACTGGTATTGAAAAAGTCCATCTTATATTGCAATATTGAACCCACTGGCAATATTTTCAGGACTGAAGGTATGAAAATATTCATACAAGTTTCAAATTTCTATATTTTTCTCAAGTTGTAGCAATTATCCAATAATGACTTTTTTGAGAATAATATCTAAGTATACTCTTTAAGTTCTTCATTTTCTTCTTTGCCACCCCACCTTTTCTAAGTGAAATAATGAATTGCTCTCCCCTGCATCTCATAGCAAATTTATTACTTTCTTAGTGTTTTCTCTTACTGGGAGACACTGTGAGCCACAACCTACTTCCTCTCTTCCGCTGGCCCAGGATCGTCATTCATATTAAAGCTCAGTTCTTTTGTCTAAATCCTCAGAAATCATGCCTTTTATGGCATTCTGCAGTGTTGTTGCTTCTGGGAGGAGAACCACTCATTAAAATATAAAAAGCTGCATGTATGTCTATTCCCAAAAGGAAGGAAGAGAAAGCCATGTTATCCTAATTTATGGATCAAATATTATTCTTAGGGAATGTTCCTTGACTCTTTTGCTGTCTTCAGAGATATGTTCACCAAGATCCGGAAATACTGCTAAGAGCTGGGCAT
The DNA here is from genome assembly GCA_004027025.1 of Myocastor coypus. Lineage (NCBI taxonomy): Eukaryota > Metazoa > Chordata > Mammalia > Rodentia > Myocastoridae > Myocastor > Myocastor coypus. The sequence continues at coordinate 15,562 of PVJA010001374.1, read as the reverse complement.
GGTGGTGCATGCCTGTAATCCCAGCACTTGCAAGGCTGAGGCAGGAGGATCGATGTGAGTTTGAGACCAGCCTGGGCTACGAAAGTGAGCTCAAGGCCAGCCTGAACTGAACTGCATAGTGAGACCCTGTCTCAAAAAGAGAAAAAAGAAAGAAAGAAAAGACAAGAAAACAGAAAGAAGGAAAAGAAAAAATACTGCTAAGTAGTTAAGTAGTTATATCAATAAAAATAATTAGCAACAGTTTAGGAGACTTTGAGGTTAGATTCCTAGTTGATCAGGTGCTAGTTGACCATAGGAAGACAAAACAGAAAGTCATGTGACAAAACAAAGTGACACTGTTTGTCAGCAATATGATCCATAAATTTGGGGATACTAAGAAAAGGGAAGAATGTGAAGGGATATTCATTAAAATCTTTACATGTGAGCCTCTAATATGTTCTGTGTTACTAGTAAAGAAAGCATAAATTTACAGTAACAAAAGCATTATTTATTTGTAACATATAATAGACATTCAGAAGATGATAGCATGATTATTTTTGAAAGCATGTTAAACCATCTTTCAGTCCATAAGTGAGCTTTAGAAAATAATTAGAAAAATCCCTCTAAGATCTTTTTTTGTCCTTTTCTAAAATGTCATTTATCTTTTCTAATTCCTCGGTTAAGAAGCCCTTTAATTATTTTTCACTTTTTCAAACATGAAGCTGAGCAGCCCTCTAACCCTGTTTTCATCACACAATAGACCATGTGTTAGACAGGCTTCCTGATCCTTCAAGAGAATTAATATGTGCCAAGTATAGAAATCTACTCGGGTGACTGAAGGGTACTAACAATTGCTCCAAAGTGTCTGTTTATCAGGCACATTTTCTCCCCTGAAGTTATTGTATTACCTACTCGATGTGTTTGTCAATTGTTAATGTCTTTGTTCTTTGCAGATACAGATGTGGTGTATAAAAGCGAGAATGGACATGTCATTAAGCTGAATATAGAAACAAATGCTACCACATTATTATTGGAGAACACAACTTTCGTAAGTAATGAGTAATTATGTACTTTGCCATTTCAATAATGTTTAAAATGTTCTTTTGGTGTGCTTAACTCTCTATTATCCAGTTCCAGCAAGTGCAAACATTTCAGGCTGAGAGAGCTAGTATCTTTAGACTCAGCTTGTCTATTGAAAGAAAATACTCTTGGAGCCACCTGCTTTGCTTTCTCTCTATGAGCCATTTTTATCGAGTGGCTTAAGTATTCCAGAAATAATTGCATGAATATTCCCAAGTTGATAACATTCATTGGAATGAATACTTTCCTCAGCTCTTTCTAGGTCTTACAAAAGCCAAGATTTAAAAACAAAATGGTTAGTCTTGAGCAAGTTGTAAATAACTCAAGCTTCCTTCCTTTTACTTCTCATCCTTTCTGCCTTCTCATTCTCACTGTGGCTTTCCAGATCAAGCAGAAAGAAGACTTGATAAAACTGGGTTGTGACGAGAGTAGTATGCCTTGCGTTCCATACCTGAGATGTTGCGAGGATCACTTTCACTTCTGCTGAATCACAAACTGTATGCTCTATGAATAATCATCAAGTGACTCCATTTATTTACAGTATTTATATTGCTCTTCTGAAGGCACAATAGCCTTTGTCATTACAATGGTTTTGCTTCCCTTAAGGCTGCAAAAATTTGCTATGATTATCTCTTCAGTAAGACAGTTATAAATATTGCAAAATCTAATTTACAATCATCAGAAATAATACAAGGGGTTGAGGAGATAACTCTGTGGCACAAGTGCCTACCTGGCAAGTGCAAGGTTGTGAGTTTGAACCCCAGTCCTGAAAAAAAGAAAAATAATACATAGGTATACATACTTTATATTTTCAGGGTTCATTATGGTGTCTTTTAGAAAAGTTTGTGTGCTAAAAGTGAAACCTAAGCAAGGTTTCAGTAGACTGTCAGAAAACAAAACAAGGAAAAATGTATTTGCTTAATTTTAAAATTTAAACACCTTTGTACAGTGTACGTAGATATTAAATCTTTAGATATATTATACATTTCTTTTTAATGTATTTAATACAGGGTCTATAGGGTTTCACTATGTAGATAAGACTTCTAGTAATAGTTTGTTTTTAGTCTCCCAAGTGCTGGGATTACAGGTATGCACCATCATGCCCAGTCTCATTCACTATTTCAGTGCGCTGCTGGGGTGGGGCTGGCACAGCACACCCGTGATAAAACCTGGGTTCCTGCACCTCCCTATGCAGGCACGTTAGCCTGCTGAGCTATCTGTACAGTATAAATATATTATAGATACACAGTGCGAAAGATGGACTATGAGCCATCTCTTCTGGTAATTTTATATATAAAGAAAAATGGCCATTGATGTCATGACACAATTCTGTTTATGTGTATCTGTTGTGCTACATTTAACCACTCAACTAGTATATATTAATAATTTGGTCATTAAGTAGCAGAAACTAGTGACATATTTTTATTTTTAAATAAATCAGTTAGCTGATATGTATTCAGTGAACAAGTACTATGCATAGAAAATATAGTACCTGATGGTTATTAATAATATACAAGTTATTTTACTCTCTTTATACAGATATGGATTTGTTAATTATTTTTTTCTTTTTGAGGAAAATGCATCCCACTCTAAAAACTATAGAGTACTACGAAATGATTTTTCATTGCACAGGCCCCGGGGGCAGTAGTTTAAGGAATCACTGAGTGACATTATTCTCCATGGAAAAGAAAGCTTCACTAAGAATGTAAGATAGCCGGGGAGATATCTCAGTAGAATAAGCACCTGCCTGGCAAGTACAGGGTCCTGAGTTCAATCCCTAGTACCTCAAAAGATAAAAAGAAGAAGATAAAATAGGTGTGAAAAAGTATAAATTGCTAATGAGAGGGTATGCTAGTGATGAGTGATTAAATTAAGGTGAATTGATTTTCCATAAAATACATATGGAAAACAAAACTTCCATGTTTTTCTGTTTTAGTTTAATTTACCCATGGTAAAATTTCTACTAGGGGTTGTAGGACTCTATTAGGCAAGTGTTTCGGTGAGCTACAGATAATATATTAATATTCTTCTATGTCACTGATTCATACTTATAAACTTCCTCATATAGGTTAATGAAGTTTTTGCTCTAACCATTAAGTATATAAGTTTGTTCTTAGCAAGTAATTTTAGCTGTTTTTTTTTTTTTTTTGCCTCTCTGTCCTTTCAGAAAACAAATGCAACATTTAGATTATTATTCAATTTTCTCAACCAATTTGTTGATACCCATATACCTATCTTATCTCAGTGTAGTTTTCTCCATATGGTAAGATGTGTTCTTCTACATTTTTGCTTATGTTTTTCATTTTTCAAAATCCTTTTGAGGTCCAACCTAGACAAAAGTGAAAATTTTAATACCCATTTTTCTTCTGCTATAGGTTAATATTGACTCAATAAAATCTTACATTTAGTAAGTTATGAATCAAAGGGTTTCTCAAATAATTTATATCACAATTTTGATAAAATTTAACTATATATAAGTCTTCAGAGCATCAGAGCTTAGTTAGGGCAAGGAGGACACATGACAGAATTGGAAGATTTCACACATTTGCAAATATTTAGCCCAAGTACAAGAAAAAAAACATCATACCAGATAGTTTCAGAGGATCTAAATTAATTACTTTTTTTCAACTGTATGATACCATTGTTAAGTATAGGTAGTTTGCTTATATTTGGTTAAAATTTTGATTTTCTTTTTAAAGTTAATTTATTAAAAATATATTTAAGAGATGGTAAGAGTTCTACTCATATTGCAGATTTTTCCTTGAATAATCATCAGTATTTTAATTGTAATGATAATCAATTGAATCCTATCTTTACAAAATATTTGCAACAATAATGTAACTACTCAGGAGAAAAACATTATTGATAGTCATATTAACATACAATGGTCTAATGTTTAATTTTAAGGACATGTTATACTAAAACATGACTGTCAATTTATTAAAAATTAAGGCCATTTGATATTAAATTGTCATTTTAAATGCTATTACCTTCTACTTTAGGCTATATAATCATGATTAGCAAAACAGAGTCAGAATAATACTGAACATAACTGTCAACAACGAAAATAAGTAATTTTCATAAAATAATTGCCTGAATTCATTCTTCTGGACTGAAACTCAGTGAATTTCTAATAAAGGAGGGAATTCAGTGGCACAAAACTCTTTGGGAAAACAGGTAGAAGTGATTTAGTGCCCAAAATATTCTTAATCATTCCTAAGTAGTGAGAAATGCTGTCTTTTAAAAGTAGAATTACCAAAAATGAAAGATACAATCACATAATGAAGAAATATTTTGTAAGTATTAGTCATAGTCTACCTTGTTATCAATAATTTAAATGTCACTTGTGATCTTGACAGAAAAACAATGCCTATTGATTTTTATTTCATTTTCTTTATTTAAATTAGGAAAGTATTAAAAATATTTGTCCAAGCCCTCTGTACTTAAATATTATCAAGACAAAAGAACAAGAAACAATACATGAAAGAGCTCACCAACCAGTATGGAAAACAATAATTAAAGGATAAAAATGCAGTAGTAAACCTCTGAAAGCCTGTATTTAAATGCATCCTGTAAAAATAGTCTAAAGCATACACAATGAAATTATTTATGGCAATGAATGATTCCAAACAAAATGTTTGCTATCAGCTTCTACCAAAAAAAAATAAAAATTAAAAAATTAAAAAAAAATCACTGGATCCAGAAAACATGTACTGATTTATGAGGCATAGACAGCACTCAGTGTTTTGCATCCTATTATTGTGGTTCTCATTTTCTTGTTCCGTTTGTTTCACTGATCATGAGAGGCTGAGACATACAACTCTTTATGCCAATATGAAAGACATGGTGGTACATCACCGCTCTGGGAAATTAGTTGATTTGGAAAGACCCTGTCTCAAAATTAAAAAAAATAAAGTAAAAGATCAGGGATGGGCTAGCTTAGTTTGAAGGCCTGGCTTCAATCCAGTACTTCGGGATACAGGATCCTATTAAAAAAGAAAAAAAAGAAGGAATTGATAGCTTGATTTGTGCTTAATGAAATAGGTGTCCTAAAACATGAGCAAACAAAAGTCCAAGATACACAGAAGCATTAACACAGAATTTTTCATAAAGTGTCACCAAATTTAACCATGTGATATCTAAGACGAAGAAAGGTTATTGGAAAATTCTTGTTGGCTGTGTTCCTGTATGATGGCTAGGATCATGGAAATTGTTGAAAATTGCCCGGTGTTAACCACTCAAGTAGGATTTTCAGTATTGACTTATGTTAAATAGTGATTAACAGTGAGCCACAGAAAGTCTAGCTCATGAATGTGCCCTTGAGAGTACTTTTTCTTTTCTCTTTACAGAAGTGGCTCCTCATGGCAAGTGATTTTGTCCCTTACAGACATATTGCAGTTCTGGGACAGTCTTGCTTGTCATGGCCAAAGGTGGAGTTTTCGCTATTTCTGTCTAGTGAGCAGAGGTCATGTATATTTGCTAACTCAAGAGGCTAGCAAGGTTAAGTTGGAAAAACAATTTCTTGACAGAGATACAGAGAAAGTTTTTGATGATTAGATGGAAATTTAGCTGAGGTAAATTTCTGAATAAATGGGTATATTGTTAGGGTCATTATAATCCATGTTTTCTTGCTTTCTAAGCTTGAAATCCATTTCTTCTATGTATAGAAAGTCCTTCAAGAGAATTTTGCTCAGGCATGTGTGAGAAAAATTATTGGTCTCCACTGCCTCTGCTTTGTATTTCTGTATACAGGCATAAAAAGTGATTCCACTTGTAATTCTTTGGGGATGCTTCTACCAGAGTCTTTTTGCTCAGACAAGTGAAGACCATTTATCTGGCTGTTGTCAATTCTTTTGACATAGGAGCATTTGTTCCTCTTTACCTGATGCCACAGAACTTAGCTAGCATAACTGTTTTAACAGGTGCACCATAGTGATGACTAACTGAATGGTATTACCTTTGAGTTGAGCCTATCTCTCCCTTCAGCACAGTAGATCCTATTTTCTATTGCTGGAAAATTTCATAGTTTTATAACTTTTATTATTCTCCTTGAAAACACTTAAATTCTTTTATAATTTTTATAATTTTTTTATCCAATTTGAAAGTAAAGTGGTTACTATATTTAGCTATATGGCTTGTACTCTGTCTCAGTTGCTCGTCCCTCCTCACTGGAACAAACACCTGACACCCACAATGAAAGAAGGAGCTGTTTATTCAGCTCACAGTTGCTGGAGGTTTCAGTCCATATTCAGCTGGCTGGGGAGCAGAGAGCTACAGCAGAGAGTCTGTTTCTCTGTCTCTCTTATAATACATTCAGGCTATTGACTCAGGTTGGGGAAGGTATAGACACCCATAATCCCAGTAGTACTAAAATTCATAATCCCAACAGTACTGAAACACATAATCCCAGTGGGTCACAAGTTAGTTTCAACTTCTAGAAGTCCCCACCTTATGACCTCATGAGGCTTTGGGGAGACAACTAGACAGAAACCATAACCTACTCTTAGTCATCAATAGAGATCTTAAATTATTCATAGGATGTGTATATGGTGAGAGTACTAATTGGAAAAAGAAAGTTCTCAGCAAAACTTATTTTTTTCTATGTTCAGGAAAGAAAGTTGTATCTATCATAGCTTCTTAGCTGCTTCAAAATTTTCCCAGAGTTTCAGGAGCATCAACATGAATTCCAGCATAACTGTAAAAGTAAGGTCACTGGAAAGGGAAATTAACAAGTTATAAGCCTCACTCTGGAATATCTACTCTGCCACAAATTCAAATTAAATGCTAGAAGTACTTTTTTGTCACCATGTATTTGCGTTGTGACAAGATTGCTCTCTGGCTTTGAAAAACTGCTACTTTAAGTAGTACATGTTTATTTATTTTGATTTATTTATTTATTTTTATTTTTAAGGAAGGGCTTACAGGATTTTCAAGCTCTCAATACTAGATCAAACTCATAGTGATCCACCGTTTACAACCTCTCAAGAGCTGAGATTATAGGCGTGCACCACCACGTCACTCTCAGTTGCAGTCTCAGCTTATCCCGGGGGTAGGGCTGGCAGAGCAGGCCCAGGGATTGAACCCCCAGCCCCTGCGCCCGGGCACTTTAATCCTCTGAGCTAATTGGGCGGCTCAGTGCAAAGTGTTTTTACATCATTTTACCGACTGGTGCATTGCATAGACACATCTAAACGCTTATCATCCTCTCTTCATCTCATCTCCTCTTCATATTTGTCTCTTTTCTGTTTGCAAAAGATCTCTCTCTCTCTCTTTCTCCCTCCCCCCCCTCTCCTCCTCCCTCTTCACTCTCCCCCCCCCCCGTTTTCTTTCCTTCTCTGTGTCTCCCTGTCTCTCTGTGTGTTTCTTATCTACCTTTTATTTTGCTATTGAATTTATTAACATTTTGGCTTTCTCATGCAGTTCTATGTACTATTGTACATGTGGTTCTAACTTAGGTGAAAATGGCAACAAAATAGAAAACTTTATGTGATTTTTACTAAATGGCCATACTAAACTACCGTATCTCATTCTAAATTACTATAGAGGCTACAACTATATTCAAATTCATTTACTCCTAATGGCAAAGTACCCAGATGATATTATTATTCTCAGTAATACTAATTGATTTCATAATTAATGCCTATGTAATCTATATCCATACATAAATTTATGGATATTCTGAAGTGAATCATGTTGGATAGAAAACACAATTACCTAATTAATATATCTAAAATTTTTCTTTGGATAGAAACAATAATGATATCATATTGCCTTTTTATTAGACTTACTTTAGAACTCTTAAGAAGACACTTAAAAGCCTTGTTCAATCATATATACTCTCCTAGATATGAGCAAGATAATTATTTCAACTGAACTGCTTATTTATTTTGAAGATTTTCATTCACTCTTGTTTGAGGAGATACATGTCAGATAAAATTCTGTCGGAGTACAAGAGGACAAATTGATTGCAATTACAATAATTGCAATTGGTCTACAATTGGGTTTCCTGGGAGTCCAGTACTTTGATTAGAGTGACTCAGTTCTATTTTGACCAACTCAAAGTTCTAGTTACATGCTCGTGAGCATCTGATGGATATTTCTTTTCTTTCTGAATCATTTTATATATGGCTAATTGTCAGTCATGAAAACCTAATTAAAATTTTTAAAATTAGGTCCAACTATTGAAAGTGTCAAATAGAAAAAATGTTTTAAAATATTTTACATAGCAAGGTGGCCATAGTTAATAGTAGAGTGTTATATGATTTACAATTGCTGAATTAAATTTCAAAAGTCTTAATTTAAATAACAGGGAAATATGACCATATTGGTTGGCTGGATTTTGCTATTTTAACTCATGAATGTATAAAAATATGCATTGTACACATTAATGCATGGTAACTGTAATAGCACTGACAAAAAATAAAGCAAAACTCTAATAAATCAATGAAAATTCAGATTCTAAAGTAACATATGGTGAAGTTTAAGCAAACAATATTTCCAAGACAATTAAAATTTTTTAAATGGGGAAAATAAGTGTAGTCTTTTGTTCCTTTAAAGGCTTTTCAAAATTTTTCAGTCTTTGAAGCTTTGCTACTGTAAAATTTCTGAATCCTATTAACACTGTAGAATATTTATATCTTAGTAGTGCCTTGAAGATAGCTTAGAGGCATACACACCCACCTGGAAAGTGCAAGGACTTTTGTACAATCCTCAGCCCCACATGCAAAGCTGGGCCCGTAACACCAGGAGTGTGATACCACTCTAGAGCTCTTGGGCTCACTGAGCCAGAGGGAATTAGATGTGGTGGTGCATGCATGTAATCCTAGCCCTCAGGAGTTAGAGACAGGAGAATCACTATAAGGTCAAGATCAGCTGCGGTGCCACCAAATCAGTAACAAGAAACAAATAATGAAATGGAAAGAGTTTCATACCTCAGTTTGCTTGCAGAACATTTACAGCATTGACTCAAGGAATTTCAATTTCAACCAACATTACATGATAGCAGTACTACTTTGTCATGATGGTCAGCATTCTTTCTCCTTCCCTGGAGTTTAAACATGGACTACAAGGCACGTGGTGCCAGGTTTGGTGATGAAGATGAAGGAGGACACAACACAGTGTTTTTATTTGGCAGAAATAGTACATTTTGAGTAGTGAAGGAAAATCAGAAAACATCGTGAATGTTTAAATGAATAATTGATTACAGCGAAAGACACATTGTCAGTAGTTCCTTTCAAAATATTGAAAATAGTCCCGCTGACTTTGAACATGCTTCTTGGAAATGGGCCTTTGAACGTAATATGCCTCTGTTTTTAAATTTCTAACTATTCACTGTATCTTTTACCACCATTTGTATGTCAGTGAGTTAAGACTAGAGTTTAAATATGCACTACTAAAGCAATGCTGTTTTTAATATATTTGAATCAAACATTCAAATTGCCTTCTAGAGAAATGCAAAAGCAAATTTTAATCCTGTAATATTTATATTCAAAAATTTCCATTTGAGTCCATTTTTATGTAGTTTTTGAGATAGTTGAATCAAATATGTCTTAATATATTTGTATATTAAATATTAAATTATATATTAATATTTTATATCAAATATTAATATACATTCCACGTGTGTATACATATTGCAGGAGAAAGATGATATATCTTAATATATTATGTTTTGCTGCAACCTAATCCAGAACTGATTATTATTATTAGCTATTATTATTTATGTATTTAGTACAGGGTTAACAGGGTCTCACTACATAGATCAGACTCGTAGTGAATATCCTGTTTCCCAGGCACTGAGAGTACAGGCATGCTTCACCACCCCCAGTATCAATCTCCATCTCAGTGTGCCCCCGGGGCAGGGCTGACACTTTGCTCTGGGGATTGAAACCCAGCTTCTGTGCTCTGCGCTTTAATCCACTGTTCTATCTGGCTGAGCCCAGAGCAGATTACTACCTAATAGAAAGAAAACCAAATGTTTATTAAATGGTGGTGCTGGATAACATAATACTGAATTTTCAATATATTTCGAAGACATCAATGCCTACCACCTATGTCACTATTCTTTGCATTCAGTTATTTTCCATTTTTGTACAAATACTGCTTACATGAGCAACGAGATACAATTTCTGGTGCTTTTTATGCACACACACACACACACACACACACACACACACACACACACACCACAGCCATTAGCCTCAGCTCCACCAGTGATATGCTTTAGTGTGAACCACTGGTCTGCTTCTGTTTCCATCATGGCAAAGCCAGGTTTAACAGATTTTTTTTAAAATTTTTATTTTATTTTTCTTGTTTCAGAACCTTTGTCTGTTTATTCACTCATTTTTATGGCCGGTTCAGCCCGCCCCGAGGGCAGGGCTGGCGCAGCACGTGGTGCCGGGGATCGAACTGCAGTCCCTGAAGCTGCCCAAGCGTTCCCAAGCAGGCGCTCTAGATCACTGAGCCATCCCGCCAGGCCCCATTAACAGATTTTTTTTTTCTATTTGTTTTTGTTGCAAGAAAAATGACTTGTAGTCATATGCAGACTGTGAAGATTCTGGATCCATCACAGGTGCAGAACAGTTATAGCAGGTTGTGGGTGTGGAAAAGGGGACTAGGTGACTGTGACGGGACACATAAGAGAAAGACTATGTTGAGTTTTGTGAGTCACGATGTCCTTTTGTTAGCAGTAAGGACACTGAAAGAAAGTGACAATAGCTAAGTAATATTCTAAAAAAATCTCTAATATATAGGGACACATTTTATGGTTATTAACAGAATATAAAGACCATTTTGGATGTTTCTATAATTCTACAGATAAAAAGTTGTGAGCTTTGAGCTAACTTGGTGCTGATGGAGTTGCAAATTCTGTGGATAAAGGAGTTGCTTTGAGATTGTATGGATATGGGTTTGTTGAAAAAAAATTGCTTTGAGGCTTTTGAAAATAAAAACATCAACATTGTCTCCAGATTTGTAGGTGCAATTAATATCTAATTCAGTTTTTTAATAATTTTATGTGACTTTTGACAATAAAATGTCTTTAAGGTTTAGTGGTTTTATATATATATATATATATATATATATATATATATATATATATATATATATTTTTTTTTTTTTTTTTTTCAGGGCCTAAAGGCTGGGCTTTCATTTTAAACTATGGATCCAGCAAATAACAGATGAAGTAATATACTTCACACACATTGCTCCTGATTTCTCTGTTTCTTTGCCTGTTTCCCTCTCCCTTTCTTCCCTGTTCTAAATAGACTGAGCTCAAGGAGGATGTAGAAATGGGAGGAAAACTTCCTTAAACAAAGCCTTAGCAGCCAGCCGGGAGGCATCAGACTGTGGAGTTGAATTTACCCAATCTGAGCATGGTTGGGATTATATTCCAGTCTCCTAAGTTGATGAATCCACTTGCTGGTTGGTATGAAGTGGCTGGCCTTTAAAAGAGAGAAGAGGAGGAGAGAGGAGAGAGAGAAAGAGCAGTGATAGTGCATAGAATTTAGATGATTGGTTGTCTACATAATATAAGGTTGTAATTTTTTGTGGGCTTAGTCCTTTCACCTCTGAAGAGTATAAGCATGCAGTGGGACACAGGACACACAAACTAGAGAATCAGTCTGTAAATCCCAGGTCTTCTTTCTCTTACCTTCCAAAGCACCTATTTGCAGGCTTGTTATTCCAAAAATGGGGTAGACAGGCAGAGTGAGTTGTAGAAATCTATACTCATGAGATGGAAAGGCCTCTGCTTGAGCAGATTCTCTTCATTGGATTACTCAAGGGAGCCAGGGGCTATGGTTGTCATGCGCAGCATAATTGATAGTTACACTGGTATCTTCATGTTATATTCCCCTGTATAATGGTGAAGTGAAGACTTTCAAAAGCACATTTATAAAAATCTTAGCGATAAAATTAACATATTTACATAGAATATAGATATGCAGCGTAACCATCTCCTGAAGGTTAAAAATATACTCGTTTAAATACAATTGATTGACTCTCTCAATAATTTTTGCCTACCTATTTTTATCCCGTATAATATAACAGCTGCTAAAGACAGAAAACTGAAATACAAACTTATAAAAGCAGTCTGACTACAATGACTTTATGATCTACTATTGGGGTTTTACACTAAGTAGATAGTATATATTTCTGATTTATGATATGAAATAAAAGTGACTATAAGAACATAAGAATAAAAATAGAGTATTGTGTCTATGCCTGGATTTGTAATACTCTGACTTAGTCTATTCTGCAGAAGTAACAGAGTGTTTCCCTAATGAAACTGTGGTAAAGGAAGTTGGCTGAGAAAGTGAAGAAGTTGAACACAGGAGGAATAGCCTGAACTCAAAAACATCAGAAGTCCCTGAAGGATGTTAGTGTGGCTGGGACAGCACAGAACAGGACAGATGAGGAAGACAGGGCACCAAGCATGCTCCTCGAGGTGACGGATCTTCAGAGTAACCAGATTTGCTTTCTGAGATACAGATGTGCCTTGTTGAGTTAGGATAATACATTTAAAAGAAAATTGAGAGAGGACACTAGACTTCTGTTAGATGATCCAGCTTAAGATCACAAGAAAATCGATCTAACAAAAGACAGGAGATTGAGGGAGGTGAAGAGATTTGAAAAACAGAAAGAAATCAAAGGAATAATAAATATTAAGGGAGACAGTGGTTTGCAGTTAATGTTAGAAGGGCAATGTAAAGAATAATCTCTGATATTTCGGTTATACAGCCAAATCGTGGGTGGGATAAGGACGATAGAAATTGAAATTGGAAATCCTGTAAAAGAACCAGGCTTAGAGGTACAGTTGTAAATAAATACTTAGCTATTTTTAGAAAATAAATGAGACAATATATCAAACTGTATTTAGAATGAGAATCATGTAATTGAAGTGCTAAGATTAAAAGTATTTGAGTAAGTGACTAATAAGTAATGACATCACTATTAATTTCAGAGTCCATAAACTTAAGCTTATTCAAAGTCAAGATTGATTAACTTTTGGTTATTAACTTGTTATCCACAGTAGTGGATAAAGTGGATATGCCCCATAATCACTACAGAGAACACTGAAGCTTAAAGTTTGTCCTGCAAGATGTTGATGTCAAATTGAATGCAGTTGCTGTTTATGTCTTCAAGCCAGAAATTTAATGCCGCGTCTATGGAGATACATGCTTTATAAGCCTTCTCTCTTGGAAAGCGTTTCCTACATACTTTCTAGATATATCTACTCTTCGACCTTTTCTACATATAGATGATGTTCTTGGGCTATACCTGGGCCTTCTGTTTCTATTTTGATAATCTGCTTTGTTGTTTTATTACTGCAATTGACATTTTGAAGTCTCCAGTTAATACTTCTGAATTTATTTTTTCATTGAGTTCTCTCAGTTTTAGCTTCAGGTATACTGGATCTTAGTTATTAACACACATGGACTTATGGCTCCTGTGAATTTCTGATGAAGTGGTTCTCTTTACCAGTACACATGTTTTTTGTCTGTAGGTACAACTTGAGCCTTAGTCTATCTTGTTTAGTGTTGGTACAGCCATTTAGTATCAGAGTTACAATGAACCCTGTTGAGGTTTCCTGATGTGATGTTATTTTTCTTCTGAATTTCATGATTTTCTTTAGCTCAAATTTTGTTCATTTCAATATAATTTGTCTATAGGAGGGTCTTTTGGGGTATGTTCTGTAAAAATTTACTCATAAGTAGGTATATTAATGTTTTTCATGAGACTGAGAAAATTTGACTCATTTTACCTTCACTTTCAATGCTAAATTTTGATTCAATATAATAGGAAAGAGAGTAAGGAATTATTCTCTTCAGCATCTGTAAATACATGTAATATTCCATTCTAACATTAATTGATGTTCCCTACATTATCATGACACCTTTATTTCTATTCTGAAAAAATGTCTTAAAAGACTGTGTCTTAAGACTATGTACTTTTATAATCATTAGTCAGTAATAGGCTCCTTTATATTAATTGAACCACAACCACAAATACAGATGATCAGGAGTTTAAAGATAAACACCTGAGTTAAAATGGATCATAATGAAAATTCTGCCCTAGCTACTCTACTGCCTGATAACTTGAAACTTTTCTATCCTACTAAAACTGCTTTTCCAAATAGCTTTCAGAGTACAGCCATTCTAATTCCATTGCTGTTAGGTTGCTGATGGTAATTCTAAATAATGAGCTTACTAGAAAATAAACATAAGATGAAAGCAAAACCTAGGGGAAAATATGTTTATTAGTGACTTTAACAATTTAATAAAAATATAAATAAGATAAATTAGTAAGTACAATGTATCTTCAAAAATTATGCTATAAAATGAGTATAACTACAGAAGATATACAATCATATTCAATGTATAAGAAAAAAGATTATTCAAATCATTTAAAGTCATTTATTTATTTATTTATTTATTTATTTATTTATTTATTCATTTTTGTGGAACCAGGGATTGAACGCAGGCCCTTGCACTTGCCAGGAAAGTGCTTTTCTTCTGAGCTATCTCCCAGCCCCTTAAATAATATATTTATGATACATATTTCAAAGTTAAAATACTCAGGAAGATACCTTAGTACTCAGAAAATAAAATGATAATTACTTAATTCATATATAGAATAATCTCAAATGCATATGCACACCATACATTATCTCAAAAACCATTAAAACATTTACAGAATAAGTCAGCTTGTTAGGAAAGCATCATTTCTCTAAGTTCTAAATTAGAGGTTTTTGAAGTAGCTATTTCTTATGTGTGTATACCCTTCCTTTTAAAATCTTTCTCACAATAAAATATGGCATAACTGTGAGAGTAAATATTTTTATTAATCTGCTCAACTGATATCTGTTTAGGACTTGAACATGAGAAATATACGCTAAAACAGTTAATAGTGTATCACATTATTCAAAGTACTAGTCTCATGTGGCTCTTTTTTTTTTTTAGTTTTTAGTTTTTTATTTATTTATTTTTTTAAAACCATAAAAATTTTATTTTATTTTATTTTTTATTGTTTAAATTTAACAAAGGTTATATTACATATTTTCATCATCAGATCAGTTTAGATTAATACATATAGATATATAAGGTTGATCAAACAATTAAACATTAACCTTTCTAAATCTACATTACTTTTTTTTTTTTTCTTTCCCCCTTCTTTTCTTTGAAAGTTGACATATTGCATGTTGTCCTCACAATCATTCTATAGAGTGCAGTGTGTGGGCATGACCCGCCTCCCCACTGATGTTGCATAGAAAAACGAAAGAAATAAAAAAAAAAAAAGGAAAGAATATACTTCTCTTTGGACGAAGAGAAAGCAGATACATACACAGTCAAAGGTTTTGCAATTGCAGTGTGCCACCAGTGAAGCTTGTGATGTTGGAGGCTATTGAATCTAAGCCTCCCAAAGCTCATCTCACCAATCTAACTCTGCGTTCCATGCATTGTAATTAAGGTTTTTTTTTTTTTTTTTTTTTTTTTTTTTTTTT